>MU226797.1:2754120-2764902 GCA_018584345.1 Thuja plicata | reverse complement strand
TTGGCCCCAAATGTGTTCTTTAGTAATCTTCACTAAATTATTACTAGTATTTGTTAAAGTTTGAATTGTATTATTGGCCTTATTTAGTTCTTCTGCCATTTTTTCACAATTATTTTTCTCTTCCACTGCTTTATTTTCCCAATGATTGGCTTTGTCCGCCTGAGAGTCCAATTACTTTTGTATTTCCTGGTTGGAGGCAGCATTACTCTCCATGGTTTTAAATAACTTTTGTGAAGTGACTCTTTCTTCCTTGAGTTTTTTTAGTAATTTTTGCATTTTTCCCCCTCAGTGCCTTCAGCTCTGCCTGCTCCTGTTCCTTCACTACTGCCTCTACATGTTCCTGCTCTGTATTTGCTGATGTAGAGGTCAATTTATTAATATTTTTCTACAATTCATTCAAACTGTTCTCTGAAGCTTTCCTCTTTTCTTTTTCATTGGCAATGTCTGCCTGTGACTTTTCTATATTTTTCTCGAGCTTACTTTTCTCTCTTTCTAGCTTTAGCAATGCACTGTAGACCACTTAGTTTGTAGACTTTGACACATTGATTTTGTCCACATTTTTAACTTTGGAAAAATCCATTTGGAGAATGCTAACTTAAAATTTAGACGGAACTATCTGACTCTATGGTGGTTTTCCATTTTTTTTGGGTGGAATAACAACCATGAACTCCATCATGTCTCTGTTTGGGTCATATGCTGGAAAAACCATGTTGGATGCAGGTTGTTCCTCTACAGCTGCAGTAAGGGCACCAGTATGCAATGCCTTCTTTATTTCCTTATTCTTGTTTGTTGTTTCTGCAAATTTATTATAGAAATCTTTGAAACAAAAATCTGGTGTTGCAGAAGGATTTGAACGTTTGAAAGGTGAAGCAGAGCTTCCAATGCTTGTTGATCTAACTAATGTTGTTTGATGATTTAAAATTATAGAGGGCTTTGCTAAACTTGAAAGTGCAAACAGTTCTTTAGGATCGAGTCTCCATTTTGTGGACATGGAAAACTTTTGCTTCTTGACACTATCATATTCTATGGGATTCTGTGTAGATTCTATAGGCCTCTTTAGAGAGGGAACTTGTTGTATAAGTTTCCCAGTCCCACTGGCACCAGTGCCACTACCAGAACCAGTAGCAGTAGATTCCCCAATCCCACCCATGGCAATGGATGTTCTTGTGGGCATAGTGATGAATCTAATGTGTCCTCTCCAAACCCAAGGCCTGCACCAGGTCCATGATTATTTTTTCAGCCACAATTGGAATCCAAATGTCATCTCTTATGGACCAAAACTGCCACCTTTATAACCCATTTTTTCTGCAATGTTTTCCCCTTTTCTATATACTTGTTTATGGTAGTTGTTGACTCCACTGTGACCTAGAGTAAATGCAATTGATTGATTATCGTCCTGACTATCTAGAGAACTGCTGTCATATGCCATGGTAGGATGCTCCAAATTCCACAATTTGTTAAACTCTATATCCTCATCTATATCATCCAGATCTGCACTGGTCTTTGGTTCACCAAGATCCTTTCTCATACTCCAAAAATCATTCATTTTTGTTTCAGTCCATTTTCTATCCTTACACTCTTCTGCTATTTTCTTTGGTATTTTTATGTTTGATGGATGAGCACCTTTTTCATAGAAATTGTAGGACATTCTAGGCTGTACAATGCCTTGCTTTATTGATGTCATAATTTGTGATGACAACTGTTCAACAGAAATTTTTTCCTTAGCGGAAACTTTCTCCATCTCTTTTGTAACGTCATCCCAGCTATCCTTGTTTTTCAACTTCTCGATAGCAATGGTTTAATTTCATGTTGAAATAAGTTTGCAAAGTTCTTATTAGCAAAAAGCATTGTTTGAATGATGTTGAGTGGATCATACTTCCAGTACCACTCTAAATCAAATTGAAAAATTTCTAAATTTTTTTTTTCCACTTTGAATGCCTTTCTCTCAAATGTTAACCCTCCAATTGAGAAAGGTAAGGGAATATGCTCTTCTTCGTCTTGCTAGCGAAGAGTCTATCTGTGCTCTCAAGTTGTAGTACATATTCGACTGCAAACACCTTTTCTGTCACATGCATTGGAAGTTTTTGGGGTTGTAATTCTGATCCGTAAACCCTTAGCATAGTGTATTCTTCCATTAAGTACCAGAAAACCAATTGAATTGTGCTTCCAAGTTGGATGCAATCCCTACATGAAGTAGATAATCTGGGCATTGGAGTGCTTGTTATTTTTTTGTACAATGGTGCCAAAAAGAAATCAACAATATTACTGTAATTCCTTTTGTTATCATACATCCTTATCTGAGGTGTCCAGTTATATATTGGAGTACCTATTAGACTCATTGGAGTACTTGTCGGTCCTGTCCCCATCTGAATTTCAATCTTGTTGCCATTGCTCATTAATATTGCAGCATGCTTGGCTAGCAGAAGATAGCACAAGTAGGTTGTGAACTTAAATGTCTTAGAACTACCTATTTTAATCAATGTTAATTTTTCTTGCATCGATTGAACCACGTGTCCAACAAAATTATATCTTACTAGTTCATTGACACAATGGATATCCCAAATCAATTGAAGAATGTTGGCACCCACTTCCCTATTGTTTTCCATTTCCAGGCAAAATGCTAGCGAGGATATAGTATCCTGAACCCATGGCACAAAAATGTTAAAATCATAAGGAGGCTTATGGTTCTCACCCAATGAAGCCTTTGCCTCTGTAACTATTAGACCCTTTATAAATGAATTTTTTTGTGTTTGGTGCGACTACCTCATATTTTTCTTCCAACAATCCGAGGTCAATATGGACATTACAGTTTTGTTGGTCAAACCCTAGGTCTAGCAAACTGATAAATTGTTCTTTGGTTATTGCTAAAATTTCTTCCTGATTATTTTTATTCACAATTGCTTTTCTTTCTTCATCGTAATTTTTTTGCACAAATCAAGACAATTTCTGGGCAAGGAAAAACTTTGGGTAACAACATGCAACCCAAACCTACATCCCACGAGGCAACTTTATTCATTTTTGCACCTATCGTTGGATTAAATTTTATAAAGCTAGACCTCTTTGGCCCAGTTTCCTTACTGCACAATGTATGTTTAATTAATATGACTCTCCTTTGACTGTCGATAGCAGGATCATAAACATCGTGATACTCATCAGTGAAACCAAGGATTTCTACTAGTTTTCTGCAGTCTATTAAAGTTTTCCCATCTACTTGCCCTTGGCCTTGAGTTTTCGCTTTCCCCATTGTTCTTCGGAAGAATGAAAAAACACACAATCACATATATTTAATAACAAAATCATAGATAATAACTAACTAATTAAGAAAACCCTAGGTCCCTAATTTAAGAAAACCCTAACTGTACATGCATTGTGCAAGAATTGAAATTTCAAAATCAAGTTAAACATAATTTTTGACATTACAAAATCGGGATGCATCAGGCTAGATTTCTTACCCGAAATTATGTTTTGAAATCTGGATAGATAGAAGTTAGAATGGCTAAGGCTCTCACAAATTATAGTCTCAAAATCTTTGGCAACGGTTTAACAGTTCTTTTTTCTCTGTTGCTACGAGCCTACGAGTTGATAGGTTATTAAAAAGGAAATGGTAAAAACCTTCCGTTAAAACTTAAATGTAACAAATTAAATGAATATTACACGTCTCATGTCTCACATTTTCAAAAAGATTTTAATGAATATTTAATTAAAAACGCGTACAAATTTAATGTTAATTACACGTGTCACATTTCTGGAGCGAGTTTTCAGAAAAGATCTTTGAAACCCATAGTACTTCCAAAATACAACTTTCACTGTTCATCTCTCATAATCCAACGATTGTTACGATTTTAAAATATTAATAATTTAATACACAATAATCAATATAATCATTAACTATGTTGAATTCCCTTTGAATTCATGCATTCGAGAATTATCCATAAAATTTTAACCAGTAACCAGTCACCATTAAATGATAAAGTTTGGAAACATTAAATTATTACATGAAATAAAAGTGCAACACAAATATTTTATATTATATTACGCAAAATTTCAATACAAATTTACAAATCAACGACACCCATAGGCCATATCTATTAACGATTCTTCTAATAAAAACAAAATAGAAAAGCACTTCGAATTTCTTAAAACATTTTCATATATTTTTTTTAAACATATGTTATTACAATTTACATCATTGCAAAAACCCTGGTAAGCTGCTACCACCAGAGGGAGACACAGTAGAGACTAGGATAGGGACAGGGATAGAGACATAGTCAGGGACTATCCGACTAAGGATCCCTTCCTTTTGCATGGAACTTTGAAGAGAGGATAATCTCGGAGAATTCTTCTAGCCATCGATAGTCCTTGGTATCCTCTAGGTTGTGCCACTTCCAGAGGAAATCCCTCCCAATCTGTGCCCACTTTTGATGATGCGTGAACTACTCAACACCAAGGTTCAATAGAAATGGTTGCCTGGGCACATTTTCTCCTGGTTGTAGAATCCTCGGCAAATCATTTTCCCAAGGAATACCAAACCCAATTTCTGCAAATAGGACAACATTCACATCGTTGCTGAGGTACTCTTTTTTGAAAAATTTCCTCAAAAGCATGAGAATTTCCACCTTTTCCCCACGCAGGTCCAACAAAGATGCCTTGAACTGAGATGAAATATCGGTTTTAACTCTATACCTATTTTCATTCTCCATAAATTCACATCCCAGCACCATCCTTATAGCCTCCTTGGTGAAGGATCCCAACTCCGTAGCTACAGACGCCAGGATTGGGTTTGTGGCCAGGCCCAAAAAGGCCTTCTGATCCTCCAAGGTAGTGCATCTTAAACGAATTGGAGTGTCCATTGAAAATCAAACTGATTAGTATTGAAAAAAAAACAAAGAGAACCGAGCAGTCGCAAACTATTTCCCCAAATCTACTTTCACAATCATAATTTAACAAGTGTATATTATCTATTTATAAGCCCTGATTGAAATTATTTCTCTACCCTAAAGATCTAATTAATTCATAACTGTAAGTAAAATGGTAACTGTCCTTCAACAATCTCCAAATCTTTCATTTTAATGCAACAGTGGGTGAAATTAGAAACAACACTTATGATAAGACATTTGCTTTCTTTGGAATAATGAAGGCCGAACGTCATGCACAAGGAAATGAAGCTTTACCATTGATGTAAGATCATCGAATGGTCAGAAAATAATGTCCTTAAATGACATGATGTTTTCATTTAAGTGTTAAATTTAAGGCATTATTCTATCGAGGTAAATTGGTAATGAATAGATAATGATGTCACAGTTCACACTTATCTGTCATTGAAAATTGAAAGGCTCCATCTAAGCTACAATTAATTGTCATTACTTTACTTGATGTCATATCTACTCATCGCCATTAATTAAAATTTCTATCTAATATTACCGAAAACGGCTATGCAGCAGACAAAATATGTCTGATATGACAATTTGATAGGTTTTATTAATTAAATTTAAAACTATATGACAGTTGTTTATAATTTTTAAATTAATTAATAAATCTTGTCACAACTCACAGACTCACAGTCTCACACGTCCGTTGGATTACAACATTTCAATGACCAAAGATGAATTTCAGGCCTATTGATGGTCTTCATAATCTTTACAGAAAACTCTTTGCGGAATCATGACACGTGGTATGATTGATCGTGGACTTATTGGTACGATCAATCATACCATGTGTCATGATTCCACTGAGAGTTTTCCGTAAACATTATGAAGACCAACAATAGGCCTGAAATTCACCTTTGGTTGTTGATATGTTGTAATCCAATGAATGTGTGAGTCTGTGACGTCATAGTGGTGGGACCCAATGTAACTTCAACATCAAATCAGAACCATTGGATTAAGAGAGATGAATGGTGAAAGGTGCATTTTGGAAGAAATGTGGTGACATAACTCCTTTACTGAAAACTCTCTCCGGAAACATCACACGTGTCATTCTTTGAGAATGAAAACTTAGGAGAATGAAATTTTAATAGTTATTTCCAATTATTAAATCGCTATACCAACTATACGACTATTCTCTTAAATCGCCAAGTTTATATGTATTTTTGAAATACATTCGCCATGACAAATAATTAATTACAATATTTGGAAAATTATTTCACCATAATTTATCAGTAAAATCTTCCAACTTTGCCAATTAAATTAATAATTTTTCTATTAAAATCATTTGTTGTCGCCATATTTTTATAAAAATGGTATATGGTATTAAAAACTTTGCCACCAAATATCCATAATTTGAACTACAATTCACCATCAATATTAAAATTTTTCCCTCCAAAAAAAATGTGATTCAGGCCACCACAATTTTATACTTTTCGAGAGGGGGGGTTTGCTTAAAGTTATCCCTGTATGTGATGCATTTATAACATTTAATATGATGAAATGATTTCATGTAATTCTATGAATGATGAAAGCAACTTAATATGCTATACAGGAATATTTTTGCGTCAATGTTCATGATCCTAGACCATTGAGAAGATGGACCTTGTTGGAGTAGTTGTGATGTTGTTGATAGGATCTCAAGAAACCATGTCAGACTCGTGCATAAATGAATGTGGCCTACTATGCAAATTCCATGAGTTGTCACTCTTTTTTATTTTTTTATTTAGTTATGCCTTATATCATCTTTGAGCTTTTCCATTGTAGTAGTAGATATGACCACCACGGGTATATAGTTAACCATGATGATACAAATATCATCTTCCTCATTTTCTTCATCAAGTACAACCACCACTAGTACTCAGGTGACCATGGTGATATGAATACTAATTTCACCAGATTTAGTACACTCCTCATTATGTGTTTGCCAACAATGCAACTTGTCGTAATCAAGATTACTATGTGACACTGATCATCTAAGTCAAACTTAAATGAGAAGGGTTGTCCCCTCGTTCCCTATTTCATGTTATGCGATAATAGGCTTGGTGTCATGCTAAATGAACTTCATTACCATTGGGCTTGGAAGCCTATAACTTTTTTCTCTTACAGACAAAGAAAATCAAGGTTTTTTTTGGCCTTGCAAAAAATCTAAACCACATATTTCATATCTCCACTCTCCAGTACCTTTATATTACAAATCCATATGTTTAGATCCATTCAAACTCAAGGGGAGGTTTTTATAATTCTTATAAAATATGTCAAAGAATTTAGGAATAGCTTTCTCTTTCTTCTTTGGCTACTTATCACACCTATATTTTGAATTAATTTTTCTATCTGTATATTTGTTTTTCCTCTTGTCCTCTTTAGTGTGGGGGACTTCCATAGCTTAATTGCAATACTCAAGCCCTCATCAATGTGACCAAGTTTAGCCAATACAATTTCTTTATCAGTGACCTCAGTGTCAGATTTAGAGCTAGAATCCATGCCTCAAAGATCATCAAAATTCATAGGAATAGAAGAGCTCATTATTTTTTCAAATCCTGGTTGCTTTCTTTTGAATAGAATCTAGTGCTAATTGATGAGCACTCTTCTTTTAAATGTTGCAATTTGTGGCCAGTTTGGGTTATGGGAGTAGATATACTCCATACCTATATGGCCTCCAATTCTTCGTCAAAGAGAATGTCTAGAAGAGACATAATTTTTTAATAGGGCTCATTTCATCTATCATAGAACCATCCGCTAAGGGAGGTCTTGATGTCTCAACCATCTTGATACCATTGGTTTTTGTAGGAGCATAATACAGACTTTCATCAACTTCAAAATTATCTTTTAATAGATCTTTTCCTATCTCACCAGAGGGTGTCTATTTGGGATTGAAACAATAGGAATCCTTTGAAGCATTTCTAGCATTAAAACCACCCACTTGTTTTTTTTTAAAGTTAAGGAAATCTCTCTGTTGTTAACAATTATTTTTACAAAATAAACAAGGAATAAGATTACCCATTCATTCAATGTCCCAAATTAGGGTCGAGTATTCCATATTTAAAGTATTTTATTAATAATATCAACCTCTAAGTCTAAGGAAATTAAAACCCTAGCATTTAGGTATGGTGAGGTACCCTAGACTCATCAACTTGCATAACATTACCAATGGGTTTTGAATATAGGGGGAGGAATTTCAAATATTCTTCTATAAGGTACTTGATTTCAAGCTAGTTAGGAGAGGATCTTGCAAGCACCTCTTCAAGGTTTCCTTTCAGGGAGTAGGGGAAATCCCTAAAGAGGGATTGTGAAACATTCCAAAATTCCTTTGAATAACTCTCTCCTGCATTGAATGAGCTTTAAATATAATCACAAATAAACATTTATAAAGCATTCGACAAAAATTGACATAGACACCCATCTTCTTTACCACACTGCGAAAATACAATCATCAAAAAATATTCTATATGGAAGTAGGTTTGAATCCAATCAAACAAAGAATATTGCTACATTTTGTAATCTAGGTTGATCACTTTCAGTGACCTAAATCATATTATGGTTTGGAGAAATGGAAAAAAAACTTTGGGAATAGAGAAGGCTCCTTACCCATTTCTCCTCCTTCGACTTCTACATCTTTGTGGTCCACCAACTCGAACCCAAAACTCCTTTTGATCCCACGCGTTATCCATGGCCACTAAAATTTTTCCATCAAACATTGTTGTTGTGGGGGGACTAAAAATCTTCACAAGCATCAATGAGGGCTTCTCTATATGAGGCTTTATTTCTAGTTTCTTCTACACCAATTTTCTATTTCTTAGGATGAATATCATAATCTTTTTTCTTTATTGTATCTTCACCTTCATTAACTACTCCCATGAGTCAACGAACTTAGGCCCCATTTGTTTGGGGAATTGGAATTTGACTCAAAACCTTATTATCACAAAACCAGGTTTTGAAATTCCATTTTTGCATCTTCGGGTTATAATTTCGACTGTTTGGTTGACCTGGAAGATGGATTAGTCAATCCATCTTCTGCGTTTGGTTGCCAATTTCAAAATTGGAATTGGAATTGACAAATTCCAACTTCCGCATTTGGTTCACAATTTCGAATTGGAATTGGAATTAGACACTCCATGTTCTGTGTTTGGTTCTACATTTCGAATTGGAATTGGAATTCGACAAAGACTTTATAATTTTTTATTATTATTGAATAATGTTTAATTTATATTGTGATTTATTTTTTCCATTTTTTTATTTTTTTTATTTTTTATTTTTTTTAATTGCGCTTCTGATCATACATGTGCTTCTATATTCACAAATAAAACTTGGAAAGGATAGCTCACTTACTTGCAATTTTTTCATGCTTATGCTCATAAAAATATATGTTGATCTTATTTTTACTAATTATTAGATTATATTTTAAATTTATATAGAATATCATATTTAATCTTTCACAAATGACAAATACATCATATTTTGTTTTTATTTGATATGGAAATAGACATGGTGATTGTAAAGTTATATGACATCGAGACTATATACCAAATAAAATTAGGAATGCACAATGATATTGCAAGGATGAGTTGGAATTGAGACATACAAGTGTTTGCACAAAAATATAAATATTCATTGAATTGCTTGATATTAAATAAGTCTTGTAGTCCTCATCATAGTATATATATATCTATTTATGCTGAATGGCCCAACAAAGTAGTGGAATTAGAGCACAAACAAAATATCATAGAAACTTAACATCGGCTTTATAGGTAGCCTCTAGTTTTTCCATAGATGTCTCGAGCGCCTTGCAAGACTTGCACTCATCAACCGCAATAGGTATATGTGTACATGGTGCAGATGATGTAGACAGAGATGGGGCATTGTCGGCCCACTAAAAGTAGCGACTTCCACCGCCATCCTACAATATAAATCTAGGTTAGTATTGCTATAATTATTAATATTTATTAATTGTAAACATTAAATATAGTGATATTAACAACCTTTTTCTTATTTTTGCAAGTCCAAAATTTACTGTTCTGATTTTTGTCTGTCTGTGACGTCCTTAACATGCAGCGTAGTCCATCACCACAGTGACACATAGGAAAATTTGTCATAGACATCACCCCTGCATCAAACATATTTTTTTTCATTCATACTATTGAAGCAACCAAACTTAGTATTGGAGATAGATAGCAACATTCATATAACATCATATAGAAGATGGGGAAGAATAATATCCATGAACTAAATGGTGACGTAAAAACACACTGTTAAATATGAAAACACAGGGAAATCCATGCTCTACACCCTTATGCCCCAAACTCATCGAGAAATCATCTCATATCACTCTCGTTCTTCCCATTACTATCTATACTATTAGCTGGTCAATCGTGCATATACAAACTAAACATGATAGAAAAACTAAAACTAGTTTATTTTTAAATGGAATACACCAAGGAGCGCCATCAGAAATATTGATTGTTTACAAACATGAATAGTAAGCAATCATTAGATAGCTCATTTTTTATCATCATATGTGGATTCTTTCACGTTTGTGCACTTTAGAATTTGTTATGAGATAGTTCATTGCATTCGATTGTGTACAAAATTTTTGCATCAACGTTTCAGATCACACACTGTGATCCATCATCGGGATGAAAGATAGAAAAATGATTGAAAGAGAGAAAAATGATTGAAAGAGAGCAAAATGATTGACTTCTCTTTCAATCCTTTTTCTCTTTCATCCTAAGGAAGGATCAGAAATGTTGATGGGAAAAAAATCTACACAATCGAATCCAGAAGCTATTTCAAACCTTTTTAATATCAGCATATGTGTAGTCTCACAATGTCATCATACGTGTTCTCTCAGAACTATCCATTT
>MU226797.1:2705914-2728575 GCA_018584345.1 Thuja plicata | reverse complement strand
TTAATTAAATAAATAAAAATCCCCACTTAAAGCACTTTATTTGATGAAAAAGGCAATAAATTAAATAAAATCCCTTTTTCATCACATCTTCCTAAGTGGTGGGTTTTTGCCTCTTAATCATAGCCTTGGATTTTTGCCTCTTAATCTCAATCGTTCACTTTTCTTTATAAGGAAATCTCTCTTTCTCATTTTCATATTAGGTTTTTATATTATTGTTATGCTGCAGGTTTGGAGAGCAATTTTGGAGGAGGATTTGAGCACTCAAGCTTGGATATTGCAACTTCTCTCTTCTTGTCTTCTTCTTCTTGCATTCATGGCTACTCATGTAGCTTAGATTCATGTTTATTTTTATAGATTAAACTTGCATTTGTATTTCTTTTCATAGAACAATCATGCACTGTTATCATTTAGATTAATTTCCTTTCATGCATTGTTATCAGTTAGAGTAGATCTCATTTTCATGCATTTGAATCTCTCGTTTCATGGTGTACTTGCAATAGGCACTAACTAGGTCAATCTGAGGGCCTCCATTTCAAACCTTTGCACTCCGTGACTAGAGAGCTATGGATCGATATTTGAGGCCTCATTCTTGAGCAACCTTGGATGGAATGATTCATAGAAGTGTGTCAATATTTTAGCACACAGTTAGTTGGTGAGATGATCTTACTAAATTTGATAGATTGAGGGTTGATTGCATTCAAGAAGAATGCAAGTTAGAGGCTAGAGAAAATGGTGTCAAATATCATCATGAAGATGATCGTGTTCTTGCTGCCCATACTTCCAAAG
This sequence comes from Thuja plicata, assembly GCA_018584345.1. Lineage (NCBI taxonomy): Eukaryota > Viridiplantae > Streptophyta > Pinopsida > Cupressales > Cupressaceae > Thuja > Thuja plicata. Next base: position 2,727,789 of record MU226797.1, on the reverse strand, counting down.
GCAAAGATAGAAGATGTAATTTCAAAAGGTATAGAGAGAAGAATTCTGATTCAGCTCCTAATGCTAAGAAAAAGAAGAAAGACTTTTCTAAGATTCAATGTTTTAGATGTGATAAGTTTGGACTGTTAGGATTGAGTAATACTGAGAGGGGGGTGAATCAGTATTACAACACTTTAAATTAAACTTAAACCAATTCCAAATAAACCATAAGATTTCTGAAATGAAAATAACATAATCAAATAACACACAACTCATAACACCATTATTTATTGTCGAGGAAACCCTGGCCAAGGGAAAACCCCGGTCTAGATGGTACCCACAAGCATGCACTAAAGTATAATGTCAATGTTAGGAGACCTATCCCTGTTAGGAGCTGAGTATAACATAGTACATTTCCTTGTTAAAGGAATGTCAACCCTGTTGAAGGTATAAAACACCCTATTAGGGGTATACTGAGCTTACATCTCTTACAACCAATACTTCTGTTACAAAGTGTTCTCAGTAATGAACAAAAAAAGCATCTGCAATGCTTAGATAGTTCTAGTTGTAGCTATCAATAATATATGTCAACCTCTGATCTCGCATCTTCCATCAATCATCTCTAACATCTCTTTCACGTCTTCCACATATTTGCTTTACAAAATGTTCTTCATATATATATGTGTGTTACATCATTTAGTCGGCTCTCAAATACAATATAAAATAGAATAAATACTTATACAAAAAGTAAATACAATGTCAGTGATCTTGTACTACCAAAGTATAGGTAATTCACAAAAGAAATCTAACTTAGCGCGTTTTGATTCTATCTTATACTCCCTCAATCATCGTGACTATTCAATTGCTCTGTTTCACTGTTCCACTGTCTTTGCATGTCTTCAAAACACTCTAACTCTATGATCAACACAAAAACACAAGAGACCTTAGTTGAAGGTCATACATATCCCAAAGTGTCTTCCTGTAAGATCACAAGTCATCAACTATCATATGCGATCTTCGCTGGTCAAAATAGTATTGCTATACTCTGTACTTTTGTTTCTATACTTAGTCATTTTCAAGGTTGTATCTCCAAAACTGTACTTAACTCCAAGTGATCATCATATCAAATGTGTTTCCATAAATGAAAAACCTCAAGTTTCCCATTTCACACCAAAAACATCAATTGCCAACAATCTCTCCCTTTGGTATTGATGACAACACTTAGTGAAAAAATGACTAAGTGCCCCCAACAAACACTGACTATTCTCTTCTCTTTTCCCCTAATGAGATTTTACTTTTCTCTTTCTTTTCTCATTTTCTCATTTTTCTTCTCTTCTCCCCCCTTTGACAACAATGACAAAGGTGTACCCAAAATTTATAAAAAAAATCTAGAATTCAGTGCTTGCTCACCAGTTGTAGAACATCTTGACAGGAATTTTCCAAGATTGTCACTTCTGCATTCCATGACTCTAACAACAACTGAAAAACATGTATCAATCCATTCAATGCATAGGATGAAGTCTCTATTGCTTTCAACTCCATGGGCATAGAATTGGCCAATGAATTTGTATTCTTCTTCATATCAAATAGATGAACTTCAAGAATTGATAGCTTGGGAGTGATTAGACTCTTCAACAAACCAAATCTTGTCATTCCTCTCAATTTTTCTATATCCAAGACATTCAAATTATCAAAAATCTTTGATACCTCTATGTCCATCTCCAATACAGATTGTGAGGAAGTCTCACAACTGTCCATCATGCTATCCATAGTAGCCCTTTCCTTTGCCATAATATCTTCAATATTATGAATGTGTCTGATAGGGCTGTATAACATCCTTCCATATGTGATACAACTTTTGGCCTTTGATGTAGCTAATCTCAGAATGCCCAAGTCCCATGAAATAGACTCACATACTTCCTTCAACTTCTTCTCTAGATATATTTTCTCTTCCTTCTCTTCAGCAATCTTCACTAAGGACTCATAGTGACTATCAAAATCATCTAGTGCTATATTTAGATTCTCTGCATCATCTCTTCCTTAAAAAATAATAGGTACTGGGAGTAGTTTATTCACAGTGTCAACTGCTCTAGAAATTACCTTAGCCTTTTTGTCTCCTTTTTTTTAGATACTTCTTTTTCCTTTGTGAATGTGATGAAGGATAGTCTCATCAGTTCATCCTCATCCATACTATCAACATCTGTGCTTATAGGCTTATCCTTGCTTTCCAACAATAGAATAGAAGATGTGTCAATTTCATTCTTTACTTCAACTCTTCCCTCTCTTCCTTTTGATGTATCTATCTCTTTTCTCTATTCTGATTCTTCTTTCTAATCTTCCTCTTTCTGTTCTTCCTCTTGTTTTCCTTCTTCATCTTCCACTATATTATCAATGTTTCCTTCAAATAGGTCTTTTTCATGAACTGAAGTGTCAAGGTTCATAAGCACACCAGAAACAAAGGAATATGGTTGCATGTCAGTACTCACTTCAATTCTCTCAACAGTTTCCTCAACTAACTTAGAGCTCTCTCCAATTCATGTAAGTGTGGGAATAGTAGGTTTAAGAGGTGAAGTTTTCTCAGGAATATTTCTCATAAGTATCTGATCTATTTCTTTTTTATTATCTTCTATGACTTCATCATATTTTCTGCCCATAATTTTCACTAATCTTGATTTAGTTCTCAACAAAGGTTTGAGTTCCTCAAGTATTTGCTCTCTCTCCTGTACAAAAATTACTAACAACATATCCTCAATAGCTTGACTCTTAATTTCCTCATCTTCTATATGTGAAATTTGTTTTATAATCTCTAATTTACCATATAATTCCTCTGGTATACTGCCCTCTATCTCTAATAGATTCTTCTTAAAAAAAAGTAAATGATTAATCACTATGTCCTCAATCACTAGTTTGTCAGATGCCTCATACATGTCATAGTATTTAGCAAATGAAACAAGCTTCCCTTGCTCAATAACCCTTTTCTCTAGCATTTTCATATCCGGCTTCCATAGTTTTCTTACATTGGTGGTCTTTTTTTAACTTTCTTCTCTTCTCCTTCTGTCCTCTATTTCTTAGGAAGTGAGTCCAGTTTAGTGGACCTTGTGTTTCTCTGAGGTACAATATTTTTTGTCTCTTCTTGCGATGTATTATGTTGTGGTGAGGGTGTGGTTACATCTATCACAGTAGAAAGTGGACTAACTACCTGCACAACTTCTGGAGGTGAAAGGGTTGCAGTTGCAGTGCTTGCCAACCCAGAAGATCTCTCTGTTATCTTCTTCCTCACATATTTCATTTCCTCTTTGGTTATTCTGGCCTTAGCTGCCATATCATCAACCATTTTGTCTATATTTCTCTTCCTTATACCGCTATAGTGTTCTTCTCTAACATTAGCTAATTTCTCTTCATATGTGCCCCATCTCTCTTCAGATGTATCAACTTCAAATGCCAAAACATGTTCTACTTGCATAACTAGAACTTCTAAACTAACTTCATAGCCTATAGGGTAACACCATTTCTTCCTTGGTACAACTACCTCAAAACATACATAATCAGTTTCAACCATGAAATAGATTGTATCCTTGTATCTCTCAACCAACTCTTCAGGAATTCTGACTCTTTCCTTCATTTGCCTCTGTAGAATTTTGATCATCCCAAATAGTTCTCCATCCACCCATGTGTTGTTTTGTCTTCTGTAACTCTGTGATATCTGAATACCAGTGGGTATGCTTTCCATCCATGCTCTAGGGTGCATTCTAGGAAACTTATTCTCAATATGGATTTACATGTGAACTAGAAGTGAGCCAAATCTAAAAACCTTAGATTTATCCTTCTTGATTATCTTCACATTCTCTAAAAACTATTGTACCAAAACCTCGCATAGATTGAATTTTGTGTTTTCCTTTACCATCCTATAAGACATCATAATAACTCATACTGAGACTGAATTAGGTCTACTACTATATTAAAAGCTTATATCCAAGTACCATTGCAAATAGTCTTACATCTTGCTGGAAAATGTCATTCACTGTCATTTCTCGCCTGTCCCATTTAGAGTGTATTAGGGTTTTGACTTATTTCTTTGTATTCTTTTCATCTATAAGGATAACTCCAATGTTGTCTAGCCTAGTTATTTCATGAATCAGCTGACTATAAATCTTTACAAGTTGCTCCCCTATCCAAATGAATGGGCCAAGAACTCTGCTAAGTATTATTTTAAACCATTCTTCTTCGCTGAATTCATACATGTCTGTCATTTTCGTAATGCTAAGGTTATTTAGGTGTTTGAACTCATCCTTCATTTTACCAACTGGGCCAATTGTAATGACCTAAAAGTGGTCACCTAAACCCTAGACCCCTAATCTTAATCTAATATCAAGAAACCCTAATCTTGATAACCCTAAGTCCTAAACCAAATAGGCAATTCATCAATTTCAAGCTAAGACCCAATAAAAATATCACACGATGAGAAAAAGGGATGTGCCTAAGTTGAACAAAGACAACTTTGCGTCATGGCAAAGCAGGATAACCCTAAGTCCTAAACAAAATAGGCAATTCATCAATTTCAAGCTAATCTAACCTGAACCCTAGGTCCTAATTAATCACCGTACTTGATTAATTAATTAATTCCTAAAATCATAATATATTGGTAAATAAACCTTTAGTTAATTATTTAATTGATATTCTAGTATATTAATTAAATAAAATTACTAAATTGTCAATAAAATTCTTAAATTGTCAATAAAATTCAAAAAGGAATTAAATTAATTAATAAAAATAAAATATGCATTTAAAATCAATTAAATCTTTAAAAATGCATATGATGTCATCAACTGGTTTTTGAATTAAAATATGCATTTAAATCAATTAAATCTTTAAAAATGCATATGATGTCATCAACTGATTTTTGGAAATAAATTTGTTTTAATCAATTGATTTAATCTTATCTTTTCTCATTTTAGAAACAAATCTGTTTTATTCAGTTAAATTAACCCTATCTATTTATCATTTTGGAAATAAAGTTGTTAACTGAAAATGATTTTGGAAGTTTTCAAAAAGACTGAATCTTTTGACCAATCAAATTGCTTACACATGGATTATGCTTCCTCAAATCGAATCTGAGCCACTCATTTCCTCTAATCTCGACCGTCGATTTTGGGAGAGATTTTCTATAAAAGAGAGCTTCATTTCCTTCACAAAGATCCCAGTTTTAGTTATCATTATTATACTATTTTTAGCATTCAAGCATTCAAACATTTTTCATTCTTAGTTTCAATTAATTAGATTTGTTAATTTTTTTGTTGCATGCAAACTTCATAATCTAGAGCATTTTCAATTTGGGCTTTGAAAAGAACAAAAATATTTGCATATCATATAGAATAATCATTTCATTTAGATTCTAAAATCCTTCGTTTAGAACAAGTGTAGTCACTGTTTCTTGCAATGACCTGAGAGCAAGATTCAAACTCCTACCTACTAGAAGGCAATGAGCCGATGTCGGTTAGCCTTGGGCATTTTAGTATTATGCTTTTGTCATTTTCTAATATGTTAACCTTGTAATGGTTCATTGAAGTGTGTGTTTGCAACTGCAAGAAAAGATACACAATTTCACATGCACATTTAGGGCACCCACCGTGGGGCTTGAACATCATTTTGAGCACAATCTTACCCAAATCTTTTTTTGAGCCAAATCTGACTACACCATCGCGTCCAGAATGTCGTTTCGGTTGAAAATGACTATAAACTCGCCCATATCTGGCGAAAGTCAAATCTGTGGCAAAAAAATTTTGCCCAAGCAAGTCGTACGACCCTTTGCATGGAAATTGAGGCATATTTCAGATCATTTCTACACGCATCCTGAGGTAGATTTTTCAAAAAAAAAATTAGATTTTGTTTACTATGTTAAATTTAAAGGTCGTCAAACCTTCATTCTGCATTGTTACTCACTTTCTGCGACAGTCATCAATTTTAATGCCGCAGTTTGCTGACGTCAGCAGGGTTTGAAAAGTCTTTGCCTTCACCATTAGAGTTTTTGAAATTGCAGCCTAATTTAAAACGATCATATCTTGCTCATTTTAGGTCCAAATTGAGTGCAATTTTTTTTAGATTTTGGGTAGAATTGTCTGAAGATTTATGGAAAGGAGTTAGTTTATGGTTTTGGTTTCCAGATTTATCATAAATTGTTGGTTTTCATCACTGTACCTGTCTAATCCTCTATTTTGCAGCTTCTGGAGCCTCGTATGAGCTCATACGGTAACATTTTTTAGTCTAATATTTTTGAAAATGCATATTTTTCATCTACTTTCTAAATATGAAATCTTTTTTCTGATTTTCTGAATTTGCTAACGCTGACTAATCTTTGACTTTGTTGTTCTTGGTGCTTATCTTTGATTACAGCCTAACAGTGGCTTGCAAGACATTATAAATGAAGAAAAATCATAAACTACTAATGATTTTGATGCAGGATGCTTGTCGAAGACTTTGTGTGTCTTCCAAAACTATCATGTTGCATTTTGTAGTTAAATAACACTTTAAATTTGGTGCTTAAAAAGAATCAATTTGCTTATGTGTTTGAAGTGTTCTCTAGATTTGTAATCCCAAAGAATTGCATGAACATATCCTCTCCCCTCACCTTCGCGGATCTTGGGTGTAAGAGAAATTCATGCAAATCTTTTAGCGTGGCTACCTCCCAAGAGCTTTAACAGAGCCAGTGAGAGTGGATTTCCCAACCGGTAACATGCTAAAGCCAAGCCCTTCCAAACCGGTATATAAAAAATGTCATTGTGATTAATCTCATAGTGAACAGGTGTCGATTTTGCTATGCCGACAAAAGATCTCCCTCAATACCCTCATGGTGCGTAAAAACCTACAGAACATAACTTTTGTAGGCTGGGAGGCCTCCTTAACGGGGCTAATCTGTCGCATGTATAGCTTCCTGAATAGATGCCCTAACTAAAAACTTTGTTCTAGTGACCAAAATCCCTCTATCTACTAGCACGAAAGGTTAGAGATCAACTAAGACGTCCCACATTTTCACATCTCTTAGTAGAGACAACAGTCCTTTGGGAAGCAATTCCCTTGGGATTCGAAGCTTGGTGTGCCTGAGAAGTGAGTGCACTGTAAGGAGGAGCCCACGCCTCCAAGCTTCTAAGTTGTCCACTATGAGTAGGCATGGCTGAACTTCAGTTCAAGTGGGAATTCAATAGATATTGCCCGAGCTTACCTAGGATTGTGGTGTGTATGTTCTTTTTACAAAAAATATTCTTCTTGATGTGTCTTGCGTGAGTGAAAAATAGAAACCAAACATCAAAACGCTCAAACAATTCCAAATCTACACTCTTAGGTGTTAAACTGTCAAACTCTTGTCCAAGTTTCTACATCTAGTGTCAAAACTCTGAAAATATGTCAAATTTTTGTCCAAATTGGTATTCTGTCGTGATAATTTTGTCCACATTTTCACAAAATTTGTATTCTCACAACATAACTACTAGTTTTTCATTGGTCTCAACCTGTTGTCAGTCTGACTTGTTGTTGGTGCGAGGTCTGATTTTCATTGTGCTAGTCCAAGTGCCTTGTTACTTTGATCATCGTTATCAACAATGTCCTTATCCCGAGTTTGTGAGAGCAGGTTCGTTAACCTTGACTCAAGATCGGAGTCTTCGCTATCTCTCTCTGAGTTGGACATTATCTCTTTGTCTTCTTAGGTCTTGGACATAGTCAGCACTTTAGACATCACCTCAACGCTAGTTAGACGAATCAACTAGTTAATGTCGGTACACACTAGGATTTCTTTTAGAACACTTTGCATGGAAGGACAGTGTCCTCCGCTTACAAAAAATCCTCTTTTCGAGGAACAGCTAAACACTACACACGAGTCAGTCTTTCTCGGTAAAAAACTACCAGATTCGACCATGTCTGAAGAAAACAATCATGAGGTTGAAATACCAGAGTTTGAAGATCCTAAAAACTTTGAGGAGGAAGTTAACAAATGCCTACACAATCAAGCATTCCTCAAAGTCATGAAGGTTATCATGAATAGAGACAAAGAGCAATACTTTTTAGAACTAGCTGAACAAGGAGCCCAACTTCCCTCTCATTATAGAGTGGAAGATATCATTGCTAAAAAGGAGGAAACTCCTATAACACTGTTAACTAAACAAATTCAATCTTTGCAAACAAAAATACAAACAATGAAATAGGAAAAGGAGAAACCATTGACAAAATTCTCTGTGGATACCATTTGTCCATTTCCTTTCGATAAAAGTTTGCACTTACCTCCATTTCCACGTGGAGTAGAAATCCCAAACTTTGACAAGTATAGCGGTCATTCTGACCCATAAGACCACATTCGTAAATTCTATGTTCTATGTACAGAGTTTATGCATGAACAAACATATCTTATGTGTCTCTTTCCCCGAAGCTTAGGTGGTCAAGCTATGGAGTGGTTTTCAAAGTTACCCATAGGGGTCAAAACTTTTGACGAACTGATGAATATGTTTTTACAATAGTATTCATATAACATACAACATCCTGTGTCTATGATCGAATTAAGTATCATTCAACAATAGGCGGGAGAATCATTCCTGACTTTTCTTCAACGACGGAGAAGAGTATTTTCTAGATATCCATGACTCATTCCTAAGTCTGAAAACATGGACATCTTTACCAACGCATTACTCAATGAGTATAATTACCCACTTCAGATGCAAGATCTTTCTACTTTTGATCAACTTGTGAAGAGCGCACTGAAGATTGAAATTGTGCTTGTAAAGAAAGGTGAAGTTTCCCTTTCAAAAGAAATGAAATTTAACTCCAGTTCAAAAGATAAGACAAAATACTGGAACAAGAACAAGCACGTAGTGAACGATGGGGTAGTCAATAATGTTGCTCCCCAACCCAAACCAGCAGTATTCAATTTGACAAGTGGCTCAAAATCCCTAAAATCTGCTGAAGATAACACAAAATCCTCCTCCAAAGGAATCTGTAACCTTATGAAGGAGAAACCATGGGTTAAACGAAAGAGGGACTTTGATCCCTTGGGTGAATCTTATGAATCGGCCCTTAAGACTCTATTGGCTAACAAACTGATCACATTGCCAGATAACTCCAAGCCATATGAACCAGAGGTAAAACCAAAATGGCAGAGAGACAATGATTACTGTGCATATCACAGAAATAAGGGACATACAATGGAGAACTGCATGAGGTTAAAACATGAAATCTAGGACCTCATTGATAGTGAAACCATTGCAGTAGACAATCATGCAACAAACACTGATCATAAGGCATTTAAGGATCCTTTTCCTAAGTATGAGAAATCAGAATCTTCTAAATAGGGTGCTAGGATTAATCATACCTACAACACCCCAGATGATAAGGTCATCCACATGATTGAACCAGTCTCTCCTAAGTATTGTAATGTTATCATTGTCAAAACTGATAAGCAATATTCTAGAATAGCAAACGTCATGACCCGAGTGCAAGCAAAGGTTACCTTGGGCAAAGGAGGGTCTTCTAACTCCTCCTCATCTCAAAATCAACTAACGACACCCAAACAATGGATGCCCACCAACAAAAAATCAACTGAGTGCCTTCAAGCTATCTCAATCTAAACAACTAGCTTCATCCCATGCTGCCGATTATAGCGTCATCAAGCAATTGCAAAAAACCAATGCACAAATTTCAATCTTTGAATTGCTCAAAATCTCTCTGGCTCACAGAGAGATCTTCGATAAAGCTTTGTCAAACTCCAATGTCCCTAAGGACTTGGATTTGGATCGGTTTCAATCTGTGGTTGGTCATTTCAATTCACCACATTACCTATCCTTTTCAAACGAAGATGATAACTCCTTGAGTCATCCACATAATCTTCCATTGCATATTGAAGTTTTTATTCATAAAAAACCGTTTCAAACAAGTCTTGATAGATGGAGGCGCAAGATTAAATATTTGCACCTACAAACTGATTGAAGAATTGGGATTTTTAGAATATGCCATTGATCCAAAGAATAAGATTACCATAAAGGCATATGATGAACAAGAGAGATATTCCAAAGGTCTCGTAACTCTTCCCATCAGAGTGGGTCCCATGGAGAGAGATGTCACTTTCTAGGTACTAGATCTTCTATTGCCTTACAACATCTTGTTGGGAAGACCCTGGATACATGAAATGCAAGTTGTCCCATCCACCTAACATTAGTGTATCAAGTTTCCATTTAATGGTGTCGAGGTCAACATTCCTGCAGACACTAGCTACACATGTAATGCACTGCGTTAGGCAGCAGACACTCTCATACCCCATAACAAAGAGGCTTCAACTTCAAAGTCAACCAGTGCATTACTAAAAGAAATGGAAAACAAATTAAAAATTAAGGACACTGGTATGGGTGGGTACACAGTGGAACCTGTACTCTCAATCACATCTCTTCCCACATCACCTAGGTCTTATGGGAGACCTTCGGAAGAGATGAAACCAACAACATCTGAAGAAATCTATGATGATAAGTTTGTTAAAGCCAACATACCATTAGAGGATGAAAAAGAAGAAAAAATCATTCTAGATTGGCTAAATAAGGAGCCTAAAAACAATGTGAAATATCCCCAAAAAAATATGGAGTGGGGTATGAGTTGGCTCAAAAAATGGGTTATTCGGGCAAAGGACCCATTGGATGTAATCAGAATGGACTCCAGGAACCAATATATGTTGAATTCATACGACCTAGGGACACAACTAGTCTAGAGTTCTTATCAAGGAAAGCACAAAGGGCCAATAATAGTCTAGATAAAGGAAAGAAACATCAGGTTCATCCAGATGAGGAAGATCAGAACACAAGAGAACAAAAAAATGACACACCCACTTGTAAGTGGGATGATTCTGATGATTCCAATGAGGAAGATGTGTATCCTTCTCCTATTCCTACAAATATCCTGGCTCTTCTCTTTCACTACTACATTTGGGGCAAAATTTCGAAGGCAACTTTCGACGGATGATTTTTTTTTGTGATTTTGGGGTTTTTTTGTAATAGTCCCCGATGGTGTCGTAATTCTGATGGGTTTTAAATAGAGCATCGAAATTCCAATAGTTGCGGACTATACATGAAAAAAAAAGTGAAACGACCAAATCATTTTTATTTTTATGCCGAAGAGATCAGAAAAAGGAGCAGGAGGAAGTGAATTTGAGGTCAAACCTGCGTGTGAAGACAATGTAACTAGCTGGGGTATAATGTCTTGTAACTCCACTTTCTTCATCTTTGATATGTGATTCATTTCGAAGGTATGTGATTTGTAGACATTAGGGTTTATTTTTTAGCAGTGAATGTTAACAATTGCAGTGTTTATGATATGCCCATTGCTTTTCACCTGATGTTCATTTCCTTCATTCATTTCATGTATTTAGTTATAAACCCATGCCCTCTAATCAATATTGTTTCTCAGAGCATTAGCATTTCTATCTTCCCATGAAACTATAGGCAGGTGCCCTATTACAGTTTAGGAAGCAAAAGCCAAAAAAAATCTAAAAGGTCTAAGCACGAAACTACTACATTGATCCCTCGTTATGTGTATGAAAATTTTTGTGTATGATTGATTGCTTGTAGCGATTTCTCTTTCTAGTGTGTCCAGTTTTGACAAGCTATCCCTCACAAGAAGCGGCTAGTTTTCATTCCCATGGCGCGAGATCGATTGACAAGGACTTGCTAGAATGAATGTTCAATACTGACATAGATTCTTATTAGTCACAAGAGCTTAGGATTGATATCTATCTACCCTCGACTGAAGCTATGCCCTCTAATCTAATCATGACAGTGTTTTTTTTTTCTTTCTCTTTTATAATGAACCCTTGGTGCTTTACTTTTAATCAATGCTCTTTGTATTTCATTCACTCACTATTGGAAAAGATATGTATAAAAGGTATACAAACTTGAAAGAACAGCTCAAAATATCTATAGCATTGTTATCATGGTCAACATCAATGATTTCCATTGTCAAGAATGATTGTTTCAACACCATCCATTCATATTGTTTTAATCATTTTTTATTAATGTTTCTTCATTGATTCATTTAGCTAAGATAGCCAACATCTTGATACACATGAAATTATTGATTATTAAATTTATGATTCATGTCACTTTCATCTTGTTTTCTTTTAGACTCGTTGGGATATGCTTCTATATTTTATTTCCTTCTTACTGTATATCATGGATTGATCTTATTGAGGGTCACTTCATTTTTATTTCAATATCTTTTACCATATTATATGCTATTAATCTCAGAGTTTTGACTCTTTGCCATGCTTAATCTCATGCAAATACCTGCCCTCTACTTTTGTAAATAGTTGGGTCTTTGTCATTGCATTTCATTCACTATTCTTAGGCTTCTTCATAATGTATTCTTCATGAACTTGTCAAAACATTCCATGATAATACTATACTCTATTGTCACATTGTAGCTCCTACACTAATGTTATTCATGCATTGCCACTCTTCTTGCCTTTTCAACCATTTCTTTGACTCATGTTATTCAAGGAATTTTGCATGGTCACTTCAATGATGCATTGATTCGATGTTTTCTGACCCTTGTGATTGATTCTTGTCCTTAGCTATGGTACATGACATTAGTCATTGTATCCTCTTCTTCTACCATATTTATTTCTCCATGGGATCCTATTGATTGAGATACTTCTATTAATTGACAGATCTAGATACCCTTTTGTCTTTGAGTCATTAAATTTCGTTGCACATTGTCTTGTTTGCTACAAATAGCTTCCTTTCAATATTCAACAAAGACTAATGTCTGTGTGTGTGTGTATGCATATGTATGTATATGTATGTATGCATATGTATGTATATGTGTGTGTATGTATGCATATCTATATATATGCAGCAACAAATAAGTTCTATTCACTTTGTTATTTTGTGTGGGAATCAATATGATGGGTTAGTTCTTTCCATATTCCTAACAAAATTGGACTCAGATCTAAAAATTACCAAGATATCTCTTGGAACACCGGGTAAATCTCTAAAATTAGCTTCACATTGTAGCCTATGTTCAAATGCTCATTTTTATCTAGTGTGAAAGATGATAATAAACTTTAAAAAACTGAGAGTTTTCTTACAGAAAATGAATATTTTCAGCCTCTTTCCATTTCCACCTCCATTATTTCTCTTCTTCATGTAGGGACTTGGAACATTTATCAGCAACCATCAGATTCTATATATTTTCAATCTTAGAACTAATCTCCTTGTTCTATGTGAAAATGCCACCAAAAGTAGATATATTCTATCCTTTACCCTTCTTTTTTATTATGTTTTGCTTCTCAGAGACTTACATAGTTGACCCTTGGATAGGAGTATTCTACCAGATTTGGAGACATGCTTTAAATCAAATATGTAGCTCCATACATCTCTGCATTTTTATATCTTATGGTCATTTTTGGTGAAAATGTGGTCATTTTTGTACAATTCAAAGTCGTTTTTACAAGTTCATGGCCATTTTTCTTAAAATCTTACTCATTTTTGTTCCTTCAATAGTCAATTTTTATTATATTAGCCCATCCCATTCAGTATTCTAAGAAAATGATATATCAATGTAGTTTTGTTTTGTTTGTGAACTTTTTGACTCGTTGCTTGACTAAGTAGTTATATGTTCTGACATTTGCGATCATTCTTTACAGATCATTTAGTTAATACATAGTTGTTTCTAACATTTTCTTTTCTCTCAAAATAAAATCATTAAACAATTAAATCATATGCCTTTGGATACCAGTGATGGACAACTTCTCGTCCTTGTACTAACTACTCCACAGTAGTAAACAAAAAGTATTTTTTGCATTCTTTGCCATACTTTCACTTTGCATTGGGTCATAGGAAGGAGATCTAGTGTTTATAATGGAAAAAAATATGTATAAAAGGTATACAAACTTCAGAGAATAGCTCAAAATATCTATAGCATTGTTATCATGGTCAACATCAGTGATTTCCATTGTCAAGAATGATTGTTTCAACATCATCCATTTATATTGTTTTAATCATTTTTTATCAGTGTTTCTTCATTGATTTATTTAGCTATGATAGTCAACATCTTCATACACATGAAATTATTGATTTTTAAATTTATGATTCGTATCACCTTCATCTTGTTTTCTTTTAGACTCGTTGGGATATGCTTCTATATTTTATTTCCTTCTTACTGTATATCATGGATTGATCTTATTGAGGGTCGCTTCATTTTTATTTCAATGTATTTCACCATATTATATGCTATTAATCTCAGAGTTTTGACTCTCTACCATGCTTAATCTCATGCAAATACCCACCCTCTACTTTTGTCCATAGTTGGGTCTCTGTCATTGCATTTCATTCACTATTCTTGGGCTTCTTCATAATGTATACTTCATGAACTTGTCAAAACATTCCATGATAATGCTATACTCTATTGGCACATTGTAGCTCCTACACCAATGTTATTCACACATTTTCACTCTTCTTTCCTTTTCAACCATTGCTTTGACTCATGTTATTCAAGTATGTATGCATGGTCACTTCATTGATGCGTTGTTTCAATATTTTCTAACCCCTGTGACTGATTCTTGTCTTTAGCTATGGTACATGACATTAGTCATTGTAGCCTCTTCTTCTACCATATTTATTTCTCCATGGGACCCTATTGATTGGGATACTTCTATTAATTGACAGATCTACATACCCTTTTGTCTTTGAGCCATTAAATGTCTTTGCACATTGTCTTGTTTGCTACAAATAGCTTCCTTTCAATATTCAACAAAGACTATTGTGTGTATGTATGTATATGTATGTATGAATATGTATGTATGCTTGTGTGTGTGTGTGTGTGTGTGTGGGCACGCGCGCGCATATGTATATATATGCAGCAACAAATAAGTTCTATTGACTTTGTTGCTTTTTGAATAATATATTGGGTAAATACAAAACTGTGTACTTCTACAGGATAGTCAACAGAAAATTGAAGCATCAAACAAGACTTGATCAAGTTGTAGGTAGAACATGCACTGGAATAGTAAGTAATGTAGAATAACAAAATAAGTAATCTATCGTGTCTACATTTTGTTATTTAGTAAGGGTCATTAATTATTTTTTTGACTGTCCTAAAAGAAAAATTTGTAATAGTCCTAACTCGCAAAGATTTTGTATTCAAAGATGATACTTGATATATATAATACAATGGTATATTATAATCTATACATTTGTGAGATGTGATTAATTCCATTTATATGATGTTTTGGGATTAAATTGGTGTGTTTGTATACTTTCTCCATTTTAAACTAACCTATGACTTCAAAGGAGGAATTATAAAATATAGTTGTAGGTAGTTATCTCTTCTATAATGATGGAGGAGTCAAGGGTAATGATAAATGAGGTTGCTGCTATTAGATCATACATTAATACACTTACTATTTTGAATTTGATCTCGGGCATCATGCAATGTTATTTCTATCATTGCATGCTTGCTGTTGTTGTGCACCATATCCTGTTTTATACACTGTTTATTTCATTGAGACCGTGAGCTTGGCATTTGTAATGTATTTGTTGTTATTGGATCAATGTATTTTTCCCACTTATTCATTATGTTGGCATACTTAATCATTATTTTCATTATTGTTACTTTGTTTTAGGTCTTCTCAATGGATGGAACATTTGGCATTGAATGTTGTCATTTGGAGTCCTTGGAAGAATAGTGCTCCAGATTATTTAATGTCCATGATGATGACATCAAACATGCTATTGTCTACCTTCTGAAACATAATATTGTTGGCTCGCATGTACAAGATGGGGTGATATATAAAATATTTTTTTCTACTCTCTTTGAAGTTACCGGTTGGTTAGAATGGGTCTTGAAGGTGGTTAAGCATGTGGTTATTTCCAAAAATTTGGAAAAATTTGCGCAGGGGATTCAGACCATCAATCCAAACATTATCTCTGGCAGACTTGGCTCAATTTTTTATAATAGAGTTGGCTTTGAAAATAAAATGGTGGAGGCATGACAGTTCTTCAAGCTATCTTACGCTAATGATGACTATGCTTCTATGAGTATCTTCCATGGTCACAATGAAGATTTTTTCACTTGTGACAATAGGAATGTTATGATGGACTACTTCTTTGGAGTTGGCATTTTTGTCAACAAACTAGGTCATCTTTAGATCAAGCGTAGACATGATGTCAGGAATACTCTTCTTTATAAATGTTTTTGTTGATACATACTTAGATATCACTTATTTGAAAAATGGTGGCTCCATTATATCTTCTTTGAGATTACTATCCTACATTGTAATAGAAGTATTTTACAATATTTGTAACTATGGTTTTGTATAATTGTTGCTCTTTCTTACCATTGTCGACTACTAATCATTGGTTTCTCTTTCTCCCTTGGGAATGCTTTTCAGGTAGAAACAGTAGGATATGATATATCTTTCTTGAAGACTCTTTATCAAAAGGGGATCAATGTCCTTTATCTTTAATCGAATAAGGGGTGCAGAAGGTTGCTTTGCATCCAATGGGTATAGAAATTGAGTAGTATATCCAAATGATGCAAAGCATCTTCTGCACCCTCGATTCCAATGAAGAGAGAAATGCCATTGATACCCTTTGGATAAAGAGGCTTCAGAACATAAATATGATATCCTACCATTACTACCTGAAAAGCATTTCCAAGGGATCATAGATTCTCTACCATACTTCCACTTTGCACATTGAAAAAGTACCATATCTCTCTCTTCAAGGGTGGGTTATTCATTACTAACAGGTGTTGTTCCATGCACCCTCAATCAACAACTTGAACACACAACATATCCAAAATATACAACCTTCACCCATATATAAGAGTTGATTAGAGAAGATATATGCACAGTTGATGACCATGTAGATTTTCCTAAGCACTGTTGAGAGCTTACATGAAAATAAATGTACTATTGTAATAAAAAAAAATTCAATTTTTTTGGAAATTTTATGAATGCTATGAGAACATTTAGAGGATTTAATGAATTTTATAATGGAATGAAGTGAAAAGATAGTTTAGGTTTTTCTCCAATATAACTTACGCTACTATTTCTATTTTGCAATGATTTTTTCTTTCAGGATTAGAGCTTGCTATAAAATTTGTACTTAATTTGGAGTACAAGTATAAAATCAAAATTGAGCATCATCTAAAGCTTTGAAGGTATCGTCGCAAACTCAATCTTATAAGATTATATCATCTTGTTATTTTCTGAGATTACATCCATGTTCTATATTCCCTCAAGTTGCCTCCATTTCCTATTCCCTGCACCCTCAAAAAGCATTAGATGGGCATATTTGTCATTTTAAGATCAAAGATAAAGGCCCCCTTTTTTATCTGCACACACACACACACAACATATACAACATATAAAACCTTCACCATGCAGATTTTATTAAGCACTACTGGGACCTTACCCTACAACAAATGTACATATGTAGGTACCCGAACCCCTTTCACAAGCATCCCACATAGTCTCATGGATCGACAGGTATAAGTCAATACACCCTATAAAGATTAATGTATTTCACAATTTGCAAAATATCTCGCATTACTTGCTATCTCTCTCATTTGATGGAATGCAGGTAGCAGCAAATAGGTATTTTTTAGATGTGTCTTCCTTGAGCAAAGGAAATATAGGAATGGAAGAAGAAAGTGATTCATGTATTATGTCTCAATTAGGAAGATCAACTAGAGGTCAAAAGACTAGAAGGAAATTCAATAAATGCATGAAATTTTTCCTTGCTCAAGGGAGGTCATGTTATTATGATGATGAGAGAAAAGGCGACATTGAGGTTCCCTTTAGGTACTGGTAATATCTACAAAAATGATGGGTTCCCAAGGAACTTCATCCAATAAACATTGATTTTAGTGTTAGAGGCAAGATATATATCACATTGCACCATCATCAATACATGGTTTGGGCCTATTTTCCATGGATGACATAAAGGTCTCTTACAATAAAGTTGTCGAATTGATGGAGTATGTTGGACCTTGTTACGATTACAAAAGTTGGATGCGAATTGTTCAATATAAGAAAAGTATGTGTAGGTATGGACTCTCGGAAAATTATATTCAATAAAAAGATAATGAACACAGTAAAAGAGTGGCTATATACATTGACGGAAGGCCAAAAGCATCAGGTAATATTGTAGGTTTTATAAATAGTACGTGACCTCTATCAACTATTAAGCAACCCAATTTCATATTTGAGGTGCACGAAGGAAATCATGTATTTGTATGTTCGATAAAATCAATACATGCAGGGGAAGATCTGATTATTGATTATAATTTGAATCGCATAGATACAAATGATGTCACTATGATGGGGGTGCAGGTAGGTACTATGTACCATTAAATAATTGAGTTTTTTTTTCCAACCACATCTAGAGAGTCTCCTCACCATCCACCTCATCTCCATTGTCATCTTCTAATGAAATTTATTAATCTAGTCCTTTCTAATTATTGGTTAACTTTAAATAATAACACAAGGCCACAATATAGAGAAACCACATAGATGGGGCAATGATGATCCTACAGGCACTTCTTCCCAGCAGGTAAACCTCTTTGTTAATGTACTACAAATTAGATAGAAGAAAAATGTTAAATAGTGTTTTTTATTATGTTATTTTCATCACTATTTCAGATTAATTCTAATAGTGTTAGTAATATTGTTTTCACAGACAGGTGGTCAACAAAGTAAGGGAAAGGAACCTGCAATCCCTCAGGAGGATTCTTTTGACGAGGACCTAGATATTGATTTCAGTATTTGTGATGACCCAGCCTCTGCAATTAAAAAATGCCTCCAAAGAATTTCACAAAGAGTGGCTCAATTGGGATCTATATTCCCTCCGACTCTTAAGTCACAAAAGAGGGCAATTGCATTGATGCACCGATCTCAAAAGTATAGAGTAAGTATTAACGTAATTCTTAATTATAACAAAAGTTCAATAATAGTTTTTATGTTATACTAGTCTTTTATGTCATTAAAAAATAAGCAGATGTATTTCTTTTACAACTTTTTTGTGTAGTTTTGAGACTCCTAGCCATGATGAGGGTACTGTAGGTGGTTTAGGTAGATCGCATGTTGGACTATCTTTTTTTTATGCTCTAACAATATTGTCCATGCTAATCACTACTTTTATTATGCTCTAACAATCTTATTCTTCAGAACCTGTCAATGATCCTTTACTATCACCGCCTCATACGATGATAGACTCAGTTGTAATGCCTGATGCAATGTCGACAATGTGTAGCATGGCCATAGATGCCATGGCACTACATACTCATACATAAAAAAAAATTCTTTGTCATTATATATATTTCCCTTGAAGTATTCTTTCTTAGGGGCATTTCGTAATGGATTCAATTTATGCACCAGGAGATGCATCACATGATGATGATGAATTTCATGGATGTACTCATTTTCCTAGTACAGGAACAATGAAGGATTGCATATTGCTTTTGAGCGATGACAAAGGAGTTCCCTTGAAAGTAGAAAAACTTCTAGGTACTTTAAATATTGGACCTTTCTTTTACTATACAATCGTATGTTAATTACATCTTGCATTCAATATGAGAAGCTTACATCTATTGTATTCTTATTTTATACTATTATATCCTTTGACTAATGATCTCATGATTATTTTGTAGGGAATGATGTTTTTATGATAAACTTAATGACGAGTGTTTGCGGGTATTTGGGCCCACCATCTGTACATGGTGGAACATCATATCCAAACGAAAACCCCAATCCACTATTTTGGTTTTATATCATTGCTAGGATAGTTATCATTACATCCATTTCTTAAACTATATTAAAGGTAATTTCACTTCATTTTTGAATCTAATAGTGTTTTTTTCTTAAAAGGTGGAAAGTCCAAGATATAAAGTTAAAGGATGCTCTCATAGAGAGTATGAAAAACTTATTTGGACCTCGTGTATTTGAGAAGAATATGCTCCTTCAGAAAGGCGGGTTATGTTTGAGTTATATTAGGGACCAGTACAGGTGTACATTATCAAAAAAATAGAAGTACCAGCGCCCCCTTGCATTCTTGATTTAGACTGGCAACGTCTTATTATGGATGCGAATGAGAAAAATGAAATAAAAAAGGAATTGCACCACCAGACAACAAAAGAAGGTATGTGATACTGTTAAGAATGTAATTGTGTACTAAATACTCTTCATATTTATATGAACTAACATATTTCAATCTCTTCATAGATTGCCTGATACATCAAAGGAAACAAAGGCAAGACTACAAAAGCACGAGCAACACAAGCTAGACTCTAGTGGTTATTCCAAACTTGATGCACGAGTTGTAAGTGTTAATATTATCATATTTATATGAGGAAAAATACAACTGTAGATAGATTTTAACACTGAAAATGATAATTTGATCTTTATAATATTTATTTATATTTTGCAATATTTTTTGTTTTGATGAAACAATGAAATAAAATATGACAATACCAAGCAAAAATGCAGGGCGCGGAGTTCAATAAGTCTCACAGAAGAGGACAAGAGAATTGGCTTCCAACAAGGCTATAAAGCTGTGACAGAAAGAATAAGAAGTGTACAAGTTTCTACTGATGGATCCGTTGTGGTAAGTAAGCTAAATGATGATTATTTCAAATTTAATTATTTACCAATTATTTTATTTGATGTTATGTTCCAACATAAAGTGAGTATATTTATTTTAAGTAAGAAAATAATGATAACATGAATGTGTATGAAATTGGAATGCAGGCTGTCAATTCTGGTACACAACCTGTGCCTGATGATGTTGGTTCGGATGCGCATCACAGTGATGGAGGTATACATTTTATATTCAATTTTTTATATGTAATTTTTAATACAAGCTAGTAAACATCTTAAATTGATTGGTGTAGTAATACAAATTTAATTGCAATAGGTGTTTGGATTAATGTAACAATTTGTATTGCAGCTGCGGAGAGTGTAGAGGTCGTTGTTAATGAGCAGGTTGAGGATGAGGCCAAGGCCAGACAAAATGATCTCAAAGTTGATTATGTGACTAGATCAGGTAAAGAGCTATACAATTATGTCCTTTAAAGTATTGAAACACTTGTAACAAACTATAATAAAATGTTTTTAATTTAACCCTTTTATATGTTATTGTAGATGGCCCCCTTTTGCATCAATAGAGAACTAGGCCTGCACTAAGATATGATGACATGGGAGACATCAATTCTCCTCTTAGCGATTTCTTCTCAAAACCAAGCAAACCAAAGAAAAAAAAGAAATGATAATGATAGGGGAGACATCTGTGCACCTTAAATGATAATGACTGATTTTTATGTGCCAATGAATTTGATTATGTGTTATTGAATGTTCATAAATTTTATAATGTGTTAATGAATGTTAATGAATGTTATCGTGTGATAATTAATGAATGTTACATTTTATTAATGGATGAAATAATGAATGAATGTTAATTAGATGTTAACAGGGAATTTGGAGTGATGTTAAGGGGGGGTGGGGCCAAATGAGCTTCCACCTTCATGTGGTTGGCCCTGTTTAGTACATAATATAAAACTATTCTCAAAAAAAAGTGAATCTCAATAAGATTGTTCCTTATATAGGGTCTCAAATGTAGCCCTTATCCCACTCTCAACATTGCAAGGCTTCAATTGTTATTCTAAGATTGGTTTCTCCATCTCCCACTAACATCTTGTCTTTCTCCTAAGAAATCTTACTGAGCTCTAATACCACTTGATGTTGAGCTTATATCTTCACTTGTCCTCTAGGACTGAATCTCTCAACTTTTCAAGTAGATCTCTTACTATAGGCTCTACACCTTTGAAAACTATAGGCTCTACAACCTTTGAAAACAACTTCTAACTTCAATATAGCATCC
>MU226797.1:2667206-2702886 GCA_018584345.1 Thuja plicata | reverse complement strand
TTTCATTCTCTGGCCTATCGGCCGCCATAGCTTCTGATCCTTCTCTCTTCTGTCTGTTTCATTCTGTGTAATAGTCTTTGCATGCAGGTGTTTCTTGGGTAGATTGACATTCTTCAATCTCAACAGTAACAGGAGTCGAAAAGGACTAATTCATGTTGTTTTTGTTTATTATTCTACATATGATTATGAGTTTCATTTCAAAGTATCATATGATATATAAACCATCCAAAACAAGGCTACAACGGGTTTAGTTTAGAAGTCCTCCTGAATCAGTGCTTCGGGAGGACTATAGAAGAAAATAGTAAGTGAAGAAGGTTGTCTCTTTGCTAATCGAGAATGTCAATTTTTGAAGATCGAACTCCTGGCACACCAACGTCCAACATAGATTGAGCTTCCTTATCATAATTCAAATCTCAGATCTAAACTTGGTAAGACAAATTGAAGTTAATGAACAATAAATTGAACCATTATAATTCAAGAAACATGAATCTCCATATTTTACTCTTTTTTCTTCAAAACAGAATTAAATTTTACATTTTTCTTACTAAGATGTTAATCACAATTCAAATTTTGGAAGTATAGTTATCATTAAGTTCTTGGTCTACAAATATGAATGAATATTTCACTCTTTCAAAGCATAATTAAAGTAAAGTTTGCAATCTAAAATATAAATATTGGACTTTCACTCTTTCAAACCACAACTATGGTAAAAGTACTTGAACTAAAAATGCAAATCTTGGGAAGTACAATAACAGTTGAAGTTCTCAAACCATATTATTTAATATTAGCTTTCCACTTTGCAATAAGCACCTATAGGTGTATTCTCCAATTCTACGTTGGACTTACACTCTTCTTTGTTTGTGATGAAATTGTAAATTTGTTGTGCAGATGGGATTTTTGGCCCTTCTTGTCCAACAGAGTGTGTGTAGGAGGAAGGGGCAAAAGATGTGGCTTTATCTGTGCTAAATGACATCAATGGTGAGTTATTTAGGCTCTTCATTATGTAAGTGTTCTTCACTGTCAACATAAGTTTAGGATTTTATCTGTTGTTTGATTACTTTGTTTTTATCGGCCTTTTGATCTTGCTCTGAATCATCATATTCAAGAGAGCGTTGAAATTGTTGCAAGGATTGTTGGATTGTTGGATCATAAATGGTTTAATAGCAGCCTCTTTTCAAGATTTATCTAGCAAAGAATGGTTCGAGAGATTTGGAGGGCTCACTATTAAACTAAAATGAAGAAGATCAGCACTTCACAATGCATAAATAATAGGGTTTACTATCCCATAGGCTTCTTTTGTCTTGTGGACGTTGATTATAGCCATTGTCTTGACCCATAAAACTTGATATTAGCTCTTTCTCATGCCTTTGATAGCACTGATTTGTTTTTCCAAAAACAACAACGATGCTCCATTTGCTATTGAGTTTGACCTTGATGGAGTTCAAGAAACTCACCTTGTAACATTGGGGCTCTTGACCTTGTGAGAAATCCATTGCCTTTGTACCCTTCATATTTCTAATTGACATTTCTCTAGGTTAAATATAAATCTGAACTACTCCCTAACCTATATCCTTGGGTTGTATACATACTATAACAACTCACCCTATGTCAATGACACTATTCACTGTTGTAATATTCTCAAGTGAACATTATTTGCTGCACTTTTGGTTTCATCTTCTCAAAAATATCAATTTCTTTACTTGTTGATATCTTGTCACACTGCATTTTCACTCGTCAACTGATGTATTCTCTATTTCTATTGCTACAACCACATGATTTATTCTCCTATGATGTATATTTTTTCATTGGATTATTCTTATTGTCCTATGACTATTTCAATGCACTTAAAACAATAACACATCCTCCTTAAAGAAACAATCTGAAATGAAAGAAAGATCTATATGTCACAAGATCTTTCTCAAAACTGTAGTTTGCCCCATGAAAAATGACCTCTTTCATGTATGAACATGCTTTGATACTATAATGTCTCTGGTTTGAAAATAATTCTTTGCTTGAATCTAAAACCAATGCTTTTTGTAAACTGTGGATTTCATTACATAGTAACTCTGTAGAGTAACTCTAGTTTCTCAATAAAACAATCCCCTTGAATATTTCTCATGTGAGACATCCATATGATAGTTGTTTTAAATCCATTTTACTGAATTGGAAGGTTTTGATACTGGTGATCTGGATTTCCATTACCTCCCTTATAGTTGTATCTCTTTATCGAATATGATTCGCGATTGTTGTTATGATATTTATCGCTAGAAAATTACTTTTGGATTAGTAATTGATGCTTTTATACTTGTAGTCCAATGCATTACTTTTACTTCATGATTTTTTTGATGTGAATGTCTTTGGATGAATATCTATCCTTGGGATGATCTATTGTTCATGTTGCTTATAATTAATGTGCTTCTTCATGAATTTGATACACTTGATAATCGTAGACTCTTTTACTATGTTCATTATTTTCCTTAACAATTTCATCAAAATTTAGAAGATAGAAAAAATCAGATTAGTCTGTTTCACATTGTCCTTCTCCATATAAAGCTTTTGTTCAAAATTATTGTGATCACCATCCCATGACATTTGATTTATCATAATGTACCTTTTTATTTTTATTCATATGATTACTACCTTCCTATGATGAAACAAATGTTGAAATAATTAGTCTTTACTTTGTATACTTTCACTGCTCTTCGACATGGTTGCTTAAGGATTCAAACTTTGTTGCAAATATCTTGTAGCTTTCCTTCTGAATATCACATCACTTCATAACATCATTTTTTTGTTCATTGGATATGAACATTTTTCCTTTATGAAATCATGCTCTTCCTTTCTTAAGAACTATAGTTATGAATGTTAATAACTGGCCAATGTAGAGGTAAATGACTATCAAAATAGGATGCAAATGATTGTCCCTCTTGCATTGTTGATTACCAGTATTAAAAATGGATTCAAGGTCTTGCTTGATGCACATGATGTATAATATATATCCCTTGAAGTAACCATTATGCTCCTCCTGCAGACCTTGTAACCATGCTTTCTCTCTAAAACAATCTCTCATGACTACTTTCATTAATTGCAAGCCTTTCTCTTATATAAAAAAGCCTTACATGCACCTGAAACTTGCTTTTAGATCTCTTGGTGGAATCATAACTTAGAACCTTTTCTTATAGTTGTCACAATGTAAAATTACAATAACACTACATAATATGAATTTGTCCTTTTGAATGAAGATGTTGTTTACAAAACTGCACTTCTAGATTGATCACACTTTGCATCTGAAGCTTCTAATTATGTCATCTTAACAGTGACTTCTATTGATGCATTTTGTGAGACATGTTTGATTCTCCTAATGTTGAACTATGACTGGATATCTCACCCATTTTGACCATTGTCTTCAATAATGATGAGCTTAATTGCATTTTGAAGATTCATGTTAAGTCTCTTTATAACCTCACCTTGTGCTTACTATTTCATAATGAATGCAGTGATCACAATTGACTCCATTGATTATTTTTTGCTGATGTACTCTATAATTTCAATCTCATACATAACAATTGTATCCTCCTTAACAATTGCAGATGTACTCTATAATTTTAATCTCATAAATATAGGTAACTTAAATGTTTGAACTTGTTTTAGAAAATTGATACGTTTTGGATATAATCTTATTTATTTAATTTGAATTGTTTCTTAATATTTTCTTATATATTCCATGCTTTGAGTCTTTCTATTTTATTCGTACATTGATGAGAATCAATGATCAAGATTTTTGAGATTATGAGAAGACGTATATTCAGTGGAGGCCAGAAGGGATATTTGTGGAGATTTGCTAAAAGTCTAAAATTCTAGAGAATATCTTCTTTACTACTGAGGTGGGACAAAAGTGAGGACAAGGGTTTCCAGATAGAGTACCAATGCAAAGATGATGATTCAGTAACCTACTTCTATAAAACCTTCACAAATATTCCTTCTTTGGCCTCCAGTCATACCTCTTCTCAGAATCTAGCCTAAAGATAGTAGAGCTCAAGAGACCATAATAGTTGGTCTCCGTCTTTTGTCCATACGATTGAGGAAACGTTTTATATTTCATTAGCTCATCAAATGCGGGAATCTAAAAGAATTTAATAGATGTTATTTTCATGGATAACGTACATTACTCAAGTTGACATTAAAAGAATTTATCTACTTCGTGCACTTGTAGACTACGAGGACAACAAGAATGAAGCATCCCCTCCCATGGCCTGAGCAATGTAGGCCACGGGAAGAGATGTTTCTTTATTGTTGTTCTTGTAGTCTGCAAGTGCATGAAGTAAATAAATTCATACATCCATTCCAACTTAAATAATATATTATCAAGAAAATAATCCCCGTATTTGATGAGCTAATGAAATATAAAATATTTTGTCAGTAATATGGACCAAAGACGAAGACTCTCTATGATGGTCTCTTGAGCTTTGTTATCTTTAGTGTGCCAGGTCATTGCTATTTTGATGCTTATGACATCTGCATTGACAACAGTGCTATATGTATGACGAGCCTTCCTGTCAGAAACTCATTGCATTCTCATCGGCATTCTATCAGGTTAAACATCAGATAGATTCAGTTTCAATAGCTATCTTCAACGGCAGTGCTATACGTCCGACGGGTTATCATGTCAGAAAGTCACAGCATGTCCATCGCCCTTCCGACAGGTATAATTTCGGACAAACTCCATTTTTGACAGACATGTTCGACCGGACTTCTATACGTCTGACAGATTTTCCTGTCGACCAGTCACTGCATATCCATCAGTATTCTGACAGATATAACGTCGGAGAGACTCTATTTTCTGACAATATGACTGTCAGAGAGCCCACACATTTCATCATCATTCTGATAGATGAACTGTAAGAAATGATAGAGTAATTTTCTATTATTGAGGTGATTAACAAAAGAGTTTTTGGTCATAATACCGACAGTTATCACTTCCATTGCAATTTCCAACGTAATAACCCCGATGAATGCATTTTTCAAATAGTTGACAAATAGGCATTGCAATTATGATAGATAGCCGTCATAATTTGGCCTCAAATGTACTAGTGTTTGATGAAGAAACACCATAGGTCAACGCTACTGAAGAGTGTGTTCTAGAGGAATCACCAATGGCTTCTGATCAGACATAGACTACTATATCTGAATGAGATCCAACTATAGAAGAAAGGAATCTAACCATAGCAGATTTTTTAGATAGAACTCATCCAAACTGGGGGCAACAAGTGGACTTCGCTTATGTCCTAAATATGGTTGATTATGTTGAAACGGACGTCTCTCACGAGTATGAGTTTGATAGTTTATTCAAAGGGACTCAGGACAAGGAGGTGGATATTGTACAATAGTACGTAACTCTGTTTGAGGTAGGTGAAGGTTTAGGGTCTGGGTCTGACGAGTTAGATCCTCTAATCCCTGACATGGGCTTTCAGGATGTTGCTTACAGGGCTCTTGTTGATTTAAACGCATCCATACAAGGTACTGATTTAAGTCTCTATGTGATAGTCCAGGTTTATGATGAACATATCGTGAATACCCTCAAACCTATCAATTCATTACCCCTCCTACATCTTGAACTCATTGAATGGGATTTGCAAACACAACCCATAAACATCCCTACATTTCCCAATGAGTACGCACTATCTTGCTACCTGAATGCTATTGAACCTGTCACTTCTTCCACCAGTGAACCTAGCATGAATATGAATAAAATTGATATCAAGTACCTCAGTCATAAAATTAAAATGAAAAAGAATAAGAGTTCTGAAGGTGAAAACCACATTGTGGCAGTTTCAGAACATAAAATAGTCAAAAGAAAAGACGCATCTAATGGTGAAAACCTCTTTGAGGCGCAAAAGGATGTGGTACTTGATATCCTGCCAAGTCACTTTTAGGAGCGGTCATCAATATTGATTGAACTGACGCAACATGTTAACATTGGAAAAGAGGAACATCCACACATCATTCATGTGGCCCAATCTTTATCAACAACAGAGCTAAAAGAATTCACTGACTTCTTTAAGGAGAAGAAAATCAACTTTGCATGGAGTTACTCAGACATGCCTAGTTTGGATCCTGATCTGATCATGCATCATCTCTCTATTGCACCAGGAGTAAAAAGTAAAATAGAAGCTTTAGAAAATACATCCTCACGTTGCTCTATTGATTAAAGTTGAACTAGAAAAATTACTAAAAGTTGGGTTCATTCGCGTTATTGATTATGTCGAGTGGATTTCAAACATTGTACCAGTATCCAAACCAAATAAGTCTATCCGTGTCTATACAAACTTTAGGGACCTGAACAAGGGTTGTCCAAAGGATGACTTCCCTTTACACAACATTGATATGATTGTGGACATGATAGTTGGATATGAAATGTACTCCCTCATGGATGGATTCTCTGGATATAACCAGATTAAGATTCCTCCAGAAGATCAGGAAAAGACATCTTTCACATGTGCTTGGAGCACATTCTGCTGGAACGTTATGCCCTTTGGACTGAAAAATGTAGGAGCCACTTATCAAAGGGTTGTCATCACAATATTTCACGACATGATGCACAAAAACATGGAAGATTATGTGGATGACACACTGGTTAAAACTATGGAAATATCAACACACCTACAAGACTTGGGTAAAATCCTTGATAGAAGGGAGCAGTTCAAGCTTCGACTAAACCCAAAAAGTGTGTATTTGGTGTGACCTATGGAAATTTGTTAGGGTAAATTTTTTTAGAAAAAGGGATTAAAGTAGATCCTACAAAAGTGCAAGCAATTCTTGAGATGCCACCTAAAAACAATAGTCAGATGAGGACACTTAAGGAAGAATTTAGTCCATCAAGAGATTTATCTCACAGTTAGCAGACAAATCCCAACCATTCACGAAAACTCTGCGTAAGGGAGTCACATATGAATGGGATGAATAATGCAAAAATAACTTTGATCAAATCAAATCATGCCTAGCTAACCCGCTGGTATTGATGCCTCCTACACTAGGAAAACCATTAATCTTATATATATATGCCACGACAACATCATTGGGGGAACTTCTGGCACAAGAGGATGAAAACAAGAAAGAGAGAGCCATATACTACATCAATAGAACATTGGTCTCTTATGAGATGAACTATTCCATGATAGAGAAATCTTGTCTCGCAGTTGTATTTGCATCTCAAAAACTGAGACATTATATGTTAGCACATTCAACAAAACTAGTTGCAAGGATTGATCCACTAAAATATCTTTTGAGTAAAGCAACTCTGACTGGAAGAATAGCTAAATTGGTCATGCTCCTTAGTGAGTTTGACATTGAATACATTGAGCGCAAATCAATTAAGGGACAAGCCATTGTAGATCAATTGGCCGACGCTCCATTACAAGATAATCTCCCAGTCAATGTTGAATTTCCAGACGGTTCCATTTTGCACATAACACATAGGTCATGGAAAATGTTCTTCGATGGATCTTTTACACAAATGGGATCAAGTGCAGGTGTCTTGTTCATAACACCTCAAAGCTATTTCATACCAAATGCATACAAGCTATTGTTCACTTGTACAAATAACATTGTTGAATATGAAGCCTTGGTTAATGGAATCAAACTAGCAATTAAATGGAACATATCAGAGCTACACATCTATGGGGCCTCCCAGCTTGTCATCAACCAAACCAATGACATCTATCAGACTAAGGACGACAAACTCATGCCTTATAAGAGAATGGTTGATGACTTTAAGAAATATTTTACATACATCACATTCCAGTAGGTCCCAAGGACACAGAACATAGCAGTTGATGCCATGGCTACATTAGCATCCTCACAACCGCAAGAGGAAGATTTCCGCTATGAGTTCCTGGTGGAAGAACTTCATTTCCCTGCCTACAAATCCCTAGACTCCCACATGGTTTGTTATATCATAGGACAAGAATCTTCCCCATATAAACATGTCTAGTCATCCCTGATGTGCTTACCCACAATGAACGCCGACACCTTATTTGAAATGCCTCATGGTATGTTCTCATAGCTGACGATCTTTATAGACGAGGGATAGATGGTACTTTGGTTAGGTGTCTAGAATAAGAGGATTCCAAATGTGCATTAGTTGAGGTCCATGATGGTATTTGTGGTTCTCACTCTAATGGTCTGACTCTGGCCCAAAAACTGCTAAGAGCGGGGTATTGCTGGCCAGATATGGAAGAAGAGGCAGTAAGATATGCAAAGACGTGTAAGAAATTCCAATTGCATGGTAATCATATACATGCTCCAGCAAGGGAACTGATTCCATTTATCACACACCAGCCTTTCCAACAGTGGGCATTCGACCTCATTGGTCAGATACACCCATCTTCTTCCAATGGGCACAAATTCATCATCAGCACCACTAAGTATTTCATGAAGTGGGTAGAGGCGGTCCCACTAATCAAAGCTACAGGCCAGTAGGTGGCCCTATTTATTCTAAATCATATTATTTGTAGATATGGTATTCCTTCAGCCATTGTAACTGACAATGGGGGACAATTCAAAAACACCAATATCGAAGAACTTTGTGAGAAGTTCAAGATCAAACAACACTACTCTTCCATTTATTATCCATAGGGTAATGGACAGGCCGAGGCCTCCAATAAAAATTTGCTAAAAATATTGCACCGTACTATGAACAAATCTAGACGAGATTGGCATCTACAGATCAATCCCACACTATGGGCATATAGAATTAGTATAAGAACACCTACTAGGGCAACCCCCTTTTCTCTTGTCTATGGAGCAAAAGTAGTACTACCCATAGAAGTAGAACTCTCATAGCTGAGGGCTTCTCTACGAAGGCTTATCACAGATGAAGACCACAGAGTCTCAAGGCTGCAAGAACTAGAACTATTAGATTAATGTCAGCAAGTGGCGTTTGATCACCTCAGAACTTACCAGAAAAGAATGTCTAGAGGTTATAATAAAATGGTCAAACCGAGAGAACTTCAGGTGGGAGACCTAGTGTTGAGAGAAAACCCCCGTAATCACTCACATAGAGAAAAAAAGGGGAAATTTGAACCCAACTGGCTAGGTCCTTATATCATTACTGTAGCATTCAGCTTTGGAGCCTATCGACTCTCCACACCTAAAGGAGAACACCTCCGGGAGCCCATCAGCACTCTCCATCTAAAGAAGTTCTACACCTAAGGCATTCTCAGTGATCAGCACCATGTACATACTTATGATCCTAAAAAAAGACTAAAAATTGGAAAAAGTCTTGAAAAAATGATCATCTTGGTGAAAACCTAGCAATATGTGCCTTGATGCATCAATCAAAAAAATTATAAAAAGAGAAAAATAAAAAAAATAAAAAAATGGAAAATTACAAAAAATTTGAAAAAGAAGAAAAAGTGCCTTGGTGAAAACCTGGTAAACAGGCACCATGGTAGAAAAAATAGCATATCGACCAAGTAGGTGAAAACCTGGTAAACTGGCACCTCTTGTACTCAGTGCTCCATCTATCAATGCTTAGTCTTGGCAATTCTTTACTTCAGTTTGTACATATTTTTCAGTCACTTTCGTGACACTTTGGTTCTTCTGAGAACCCTCCCGACTTGAAACCGATCCAAAGTCATAGTCTAGGGGCAACAAAATCAGATTTGTCCTCGCAGTATGAGTCAAGTCAGTCATCAATATCAGAGTTCGTTACCATGGGGCATGGATCCCCAGATTTGATCACATCTTTGGATTACACCAGAGTCAGTAATCTTGTCATTTTTGAAGGACAACTCGCTACTGACACAACAGGTGTTTCTCAACACCCTAATCAAAAGTGTTTCTTAACACTATCTTTGGACGCATCTATTTTTCTTAAGGCACATTGGATACCACAAACATAAACAACAGATCGATAGCACTCAAACACATCGTACGCACAAGCACAATGGTGTTTCTCAACACCTCATACATGTACACATCCAAAAAATTTGAAATTGGCTGAAGTATGCTGAACTTCTATTTGTATGTTGTTTGTTTTCATTGACTTTTCGTTAGTCTTTTCTTTGTCTACTACTTGTTGGTGTGGTCCCGATGATCCAACAACGTCAAATAAGCAGGTGTATGTGGTAAGAGCTCCTGCATTAAGGTGGAAAATCCCCACATCCCTCGATCCTGTTTATTTGTAGGCCAAGGTGAGGTTGGAACTATCTCCTTGACTGTTATTGATTTGCATGTTTACGCAAGATCACACTCATGGTTATCTTGGCTTCAAATGCCTCGATACTGGTGTACTCTTGCAATATCAACTAAAAACAATGTTCAGGTCATCTCAACTTTTGTGCCCCGATTCTTACGCTAGTTTCTCATATATTATCCGATGAAAGTCATATTCATATTCTTATGGTCGCAGTGGCATCAGCAAGGATTGTATCAACTCTGATGTTCCAAAAATCCTCGATGATGAAAAATTTCACTGCTAAAGGTTCAGTGACTACACCATAGGTTGCATTCATGTTAGTCTTGCATCTGCATCTACATTTGCATGGTGTTGAAATCTGCATAATATCGATATCTATCTACAATGTGAAGGATCTGAGGTTCTTATCAATCAATCTTCCTTTTTCCAAGTGGTCAGTTGTGCATTGATTGACATGAAAATGATACCCTTGGCTAATTTGACTATCCTAATTTCATTTTCAGGATCGAAATCAAAATTTGACATTTGACTTTTTAAGTCAACTACAGTTAACTGCTGGCACAACCAATGGAAATCTCTCATGCTTTTCTTCTAATCAATCTTTCTATCTTACTTTTGGTCAATCTCAGTCAAATAGGACCTCCCATCAAGTACAACTTTTGTCCTAACCGTTTGGGACCTATTTCTAATAAGATCAGCTTCTTCTTGCATCATGTTATCAATCGAATTGCTTCTCATCACTGGGGCACCTAGCCATATTTTGATTTCGCTCCCGAGGGGGCAGGATCAGGACATCAACATTCCAGTGACCACATCCTCAATCAAAATACCATCGCTTGGGGCATCTCAGCTTCATCGCATCAAATCAAGTTGAGATCATCTTAAGATCAAAGGCAACCTAATCAATGGTCTTATACAGTGGTGAACACACTTGAAACCAGACAAGATCGGTCTTATACGAGTTGTTCATTATTGAAACTAGATACATTGATCAAATTGGCTTCATCGCTTCAAATCAAATCAATTTTCTTGCTAATCAAATCTCTTAACGGTAATCAGTTTTATCGCTTCAAAACAAATTGGTTATTTGTTCAAACCAATCAAAAGGTTAAATATTTTTTGATAGATGTTAAGTTTCATCGCTTCAAATCAAATTGAGTATTCTATTTATATATTTTAATCGATCTTCTTCCAATCAAGCTCAAAGTCGGTCTTCCTCAAAAGAATGGATTCATCACCTCAAATCAAACTGTTATGGGTCTACTTGCTAATAGGTCTTTGAATCAATGCGTTGATCGCACATCAATTCAAAGAGGGGCAAATGTAATGGCCTAAAAGTGGTCACCTAAAGCCCAGACCCCTAATCTCAGTCTAATATCAAGAAACACTAATCTTAATAACCCTAAGTCCTAAACCAAATACGCAATTCATCAATTTCAAGATAATATGACCTGAACCCTAGGTCCTAATTAATCATCGTACTTGATTAATTAATTAATTCCTGAAATCATAATATATTGGCAAATAAACCTTAAGTTAATTATTTAATTGATATTCTAATATATTAATTAAATAAAATTACTAAATTGTCAATAAAATTCAAAAAGGAATTGAATTAATTAATAAAAACAAAATATGCATTTAAAATCAATTAAATCTTTAAAAATGCATATGATGTCATCAACTATTTTTTGAATTAAAATATACATTTAAATCAATTAAATCTTTAAAAATGCATATGATGTCATCAACTGACTTTTGGAAATGAATATGTTTTATTCAATTGATTTAATCTTATCTTTTTTCATTTTGGAAACAAATTTATTTTATTCAGTTAAATTAATCCTATCTATTTATCATTTTGGAAATAAAGTTGTTAAATGAAAATGATTTTGGAAGTTTCCAAAAAGACTGAATCTTTTGACCCATCAAATTGCTTGCATATGGATTGTGCTTGCTCAAATCGAATTTGAGCCACTCATTTCCTCTAATCTCAATCGTCGATTTTGGGAGAGATTTTCTATAAAAGAGAGCTTCATTTCCTTCACAAAGATCCCAGTTTTAGTTATCGTTATTATATTATTTTTAGCATTCAAGCATTTTACATTCTTAGTTTCAATTACTTAAATTTGTTAATTATTTTTAGTTGCATGCAAACTTCATAATCTAGAGCATTTTCAATTTGGGCTTTGAAAAGAACAAAAACATTTGCATATCATATAGAATAATTATTTCATCTAGCTTTCAAAATCCTTCGTTTGGAACAGGTGTAGTCATTGTTTCTTGTAATGACTTGAGAGAAAGATTTAAACTCCTTCCTACTAAAAGGCAATGAACCGATGTCGGTTAGCCTTGGGCATTTCAGTATTATGCTTTTTCATTTTCTAATATGCTGACCTCGTAATGGTTCATTGAAGTGTGTGTTTGCAGCTGCAGGAATAGATACACAATTTCACATGCACGCCAATCATGTCCTTCATTTCTTTGAAAATCTTTGTGTTCCCAATGTCTCATATTTGCAATGTATGTATGCCCTAATATCTTCTGCGTGCAGGACACTGTATGGTGTTTGAGAAAAAGCCCCTTCAGGGTTGTCCTCACAAGACTTAAAGAGATGTTTCTTGAATTTATATCTAGGTCTATCCATAACATCATAAATCAATGGTGCATCCATAACTTCTGCTTGAGTAGATAGTCTAAATACCTTAAACACGCTAAATTTTGAACTTTTGCTTCAATCAATCACACAATGTGGCTGCTTGGTAGTTTGATACTCTCTAAACTCTACTCTCCCTGGTCGTTGCTCATCAAATGGTGAAGAAATAAGTAACTTTGATGTCTTTTATTCATCACTAAGTGAGAAAGTGCACTTTACCCAATAAACTCAACTTCACACACTGTCCAGTCAATCACAAATCTCATGATCATAGAATATGAATCTTCAAATGTTGCAATCATAGATATAGGTTACATAATGTCTTCATACACTATAACTAAGCTCGCATGAGCTTACTCCTCAGAATCAGGGGTTGGATATAATCTGGTGTCTTCATCCAATGCTCCCTCTAAGGTCATGCTCGTCCATTTAGGTCAATTCAACTTTTTTAGCATCAGGCGAAGATTCAGTAGCATCTATCGTCTCTCCCTGAACCAATACCTCATTAGACTCTTTGACTTTCCATGCCTTACCACTGTTGTTATCTTCTACTTTCTTGAAACAACTGTCAAATTCACTTCTATATTCTACAAGACTCTTACCAGTATCATTCTCATTCTTCTTTGTATCCATAGGAGGTGGTACTCTTTTGTTGTCCGCTCTATTGTACCTACAAAACTTTTTTATATGCCATGGATTGTTACATTTGCAGGATATAGGAGGTGATCTATTCTTATTTACCTGCAACTTACAATGCCTTGTGATGTGCCCAAGGTTATTACATTTGTAACATGTCATTTTATCTGTTGACTCTTTCCTAATGTTATCCTGTATGTATCTAGATTGATCAAGTTTCTCGCATCCTGATTTCTTGTGCCCATATGCATGACAATTAAAGCAATAACCAGAAAAAGGTTTGAAAGGGGCTTTACCTCTACAATCTCTCTTCATGTGTCCAACCTTGTTGCATCCAAACATCTACCTTTGAAATGTCTGATCTGTTCTTTAGGTTCTTCAAGAGTAGGTTTTTCTTCATCAATCTCCGCATCAGATTTTTCTTCTTGATTCTTGGAACATTCAGCTTCATTGAAACCAACACCAGTCATGTCTCCTTTAGGTTTTTGTCTTACTCTTTGTTCATTGATCAAGTCACTACTCATGTGAAGTCTCTCAATATGTTTATTTTCTTCAACAAGTTCACCTTTTATGATATAATTATATTTCTCTAATTTTATATACTTGTCCTTGTAGTGATCAAGTTCAGTCTTCATTTATCCCCTCATATTATTAGCATCCTTCAAAACTTCTTCAGATTTTTTTAGCATCATTTTCTTGTTAAATCTCTTTAGCCATTGTTTCATGATTAAGATTTATAGTATCATTCTCTTGTTCAAGTTTTTTTATCTGATCTAAATTATCATTATTTGAATCATCTTTTATCAGAACCATAACATCTTGTCTCTGACTTCTGGAAAGTTCAAGCTGATCTTTTAGTTTCTTAATGAATCCCTCAGCTCTTATCAATTTGAATCTCAAGTCACCATTCTCTACTTTTTTCTTTGTCAAGGTCTTCAAGTGCTGCTTCAAAATTTTCTTCCAAAATTTCAGAATCCATCTTGATCTCCCTTAAGCTGTTAAACTTACTCTCCAAGGGCCAACAACTCTAATACCAATTGTTAGGATTGAGTAATACTTAGAAGGGGGTGAACCAGTATTACAACACTTTAAATTAAACTTAAACCAATTCCAAATAAACCATAAGATTGCTGAAATGAAAATAACACACAATTCATAACACCATTATTTGTTGTCGAGGAAACCCTGGCCAAGGGAAAACCCCGGTGGGGATGGTACCCACAAGCATGAACTAAAGTATAATGTCCATGTTAGGAGACCTAGCCCTATTAGGAGCTGAGTATTACATAGTACATTTCATTGTTAAAAGAATATCAACCCTGTTAAAGGTATACAACACCCTGTTAGGCGTACACTGAGCTTACAGCTCTTACAACCAATACTTCTATTACAAAGTGTTCTTAGTAATTAACAAAACAAGCATCTGCAATGCTTAGATAGTTCCACTTGTAGCTCTCAATAATATCTATCAACCTCTGATCTCGCATCTTCCATCAATCATCTCTAACATCTCTTTCATGTCTTCCACATATTCTCTTTACAAAATGTTCTTCATACATATACATGTGTGTGTGTGTGTTACATCATTTAGTCGGCTCTCAAATACAATACAAAATAGAATAAATACTTATACAAAAATTAAATAAAATGTTGGCAATCTTGTACTACCAAAGTATAGGTAATTCACAATAAAAATCCAACTTAGGACGTTTGGATTCTATCTTATACTCCCTCAACCATCGTGACTGTTCAACTGCTATGTTTCACTGTCTTCGCATGTCTTCAAAATACTCTTAACTCTCTGCAGTCAACACCAAAACACAAGCGACCTTAACTGAAGGACATACGTATCCCAAAGTGTCTTCCTCTAAGCTCGCAATTCATCAACTATCATATACGATCTTCATTTTCCAAAATAGTACTGCTATACTTTGTACTTTTGTTTCTATACTTGGTCATTTTCAAGACTGCATCTCCAAAAGTGTACTTAACTCCAAGCGATCATCATATCAGATGTGTTGCCATAAATGACAACCCTCAAGTGTCCCATATCACACCAAAAACATCACTTTCCAACATGGACACTTTTCTCATGATTGTACTTCTAGGCCAAAGCCTCAAGCAACTATTGCTAATATTGAGAATTCTTCTCCACAAAAGGAGTCTAGTGATAATTCTAAAGGGTTCTTGTTTATTTATGAACTATCAAGTATTATTCCTACAAATAGTGACACATGGTTGATTGATAGTGGAGCTTCTCACCACATTACTGGTTATTGTGAACATCTCTTCAACCTGAAAGAAAAAAATTATCATCTTCAAGTCATCATTGGGGATAATTATTGTTATTCAATGAAGGGTGCTGGTTCTACATCCTTTCATTTGGATTCAGGTGTACCTCTTCATCTAAGTGATGTTCTCTTTGTTTATGGTATTAAAAGAAATCATATTTCTATTTCAACATTAGAGGACAAAGGATATCATGTTGTTTTTGATGATGGAAAGTTCTTTCTTGGAAGAAGAGTTCAAACTTTCAATTAGCCCGTATTATTGGTGTTCGTCATGATAGTCTCTACAAGATTTCAGTTCATCCTATTCTTTATTTAGCTCACAATTCTTCAAATTCAAGTGAGTTTTGGCATAAGTAATTGGGTCACTTAAAGTTCAAGACTTTGTCTTCAATGGAGAAGGTTGTTGATGGTATTCCAAAGCTTAATCAAAATCATGAAGGTGTATGCAAGCGATGCACTCTAGGTAAGAATATTAAAAGTACTTTTCATAGTAGTGAAAGTAGAGCTAATCATGTCCTAGAGTTAATTCATTCTGATTTATGTGGTCCCATGTCTACTGCTTCTCTTAGTGGTTGTTGATATTGCATTATTTTTATTGATGACTTTTCTCGTAAGTGTTGGATATAATTTCTTAAGTCTAAAGAATCTGATGAAGTGTTGTCCATATTTAAAGAATTCAAAGCTCTTGTTGAAAACTTATATAATAAGAAAATGAAGGTTTTAAGATCAGATAATGGAGGAGAGTATGTGTCTGGTTTATTTTATAACTTTTGCATTAAGGCTAGGATTAAGAGGGAGTTTTGTGTCCCTTATAATCCCCAACAAAATGGAACAGCTGAAAGAAAGAACATGACAATTGTTGAGGTAGTGAAGGCTATGATTCATGATCAAAGTCTTCAAATGTTTGTATGGACATAAGCTTGCAAGACAACTGTGTATATTCAGAATCGTAACCCTCATCATATTATAGATAATATTACTCCAGAAGAAGCTTTTACAGGTATCAAACCTGACATCAGTCATTTTAAGATTTTTGGTTGTCCTGTTTATATTCATGTTCCTAAAGAGAAAATATGTAAGCTAGAACCTTCAGGAAAGAAAGGCATTTTTTTTGGATATGGTGAGTCGTCAAAAGCATACATAATTTATGATTTAGGTCAAAAGAAAATTGAAATAAGAAGGAATGTAACTTTTGATGAAGACGCGACTTGTAATAAATCTAAAGAAACTAACTTGGAATTTGAGTCAGAAGATATTGAGCCTTCTCAAGACATAGATATGTCTATTACAAATCCACCTTCAGAGATACAGAGGGAGCATACATATTTAGAAGAGTTTGTTGATATGATTGATCCAGTTGATTCTTTTGATAATTTACTAGGTCCAAGTAATGTTTCAGCTAGTAAGAAAAGACCTCTATGGGCTAGAAACACCATGGAAGAGGTTGAAAAATATTTAGCCCCCCGTGGCACTTTTAGAGAGTAAAACCTCACAAATTTGCAAATTATTTGGCTTTGATGAGTCACATTATTGCTTCAGAACCGTCTAATTTTGAAGAAGCTTCAAATCAGCGAGTGTGGAAGGATGCCATGATCGAAGAGTACAAACTCATCATCAAGAATGATGTATGGGACATTGTTCCTAGGCTGGAAAATAAATCTGTAGTTTCTTCTAAGTGGTAGTTCAAAATCAAGCATGTAGCATATGGAATTATAGAAAAACACAAGGCAAGATTTGTGGCTAGAAGATTCTCACAAAAGGAAGGTATAGATTATGATGAGACTTTTGCTCCAGTATCTTTTTATACCTCTATTAGAACTATCATAGTTGTTGCAACAGTTAAGGGTTGGAAGCTTCATCAAATAGATGTCAAAACAAAATTCTTAAATGGCATTATAGAAGAGGAATTTTATATAGAGCAGCCAGAAGGGTTTGTTATTAATAACAAAGACTCTCATGCGTGTAAGCTAAAAAGGCCTTGTATGGTCTTAAACAAGCACCACGTGCTTGGTATGAGAGAATTGGCAATTATCTTTTGAGTTTGGGCTTCCTAAAGAATGATGTCGATCAAAACTTATACTTCAAGGTGTGTGATGGAAAAGTGTTTATTCATGTGCTCTATGTGGATGATCTATTTCTTACGGGTGATAATGATCTCATTGTCAAATGTAAAAAGGAGTTAGCTTCTAAATTTGAAATGAAAGATCTTGGTCTTCTTTATTATTTTCTTGGGCTTGAGGTGTGGCAAAGAGAAAATGAAACTATTTTAAGCCAAGGAAAATATGTAATTGATATATTGAAAAGGTTTGGCATGTTAGAATGCAAATGGTTACTCCTATGGAAGCAAATCTAAAAAAGTTACATGAGGAGGCAGCATTTTTCGATTTAGTTGATCTTTGCTTTTACAGACAATTAATTGGCTCATTAATATATTTGGTGAATACAAGGCCTGATATTTGTTTTGCAGTGAATACCTTGAGTAAGCTCATGTGTGAACCAAGGCAACTTCATCTTGTGGCAGCGAAACATATATTGAGATATGTTCGTCGTATAGTGGGTTTTGGTCTAAAATACTCTTCATGTGTATAGCTGAACTTACTAGGTTTCACTGATTCAGATTGGGCAGGTTGTGTACCTGACAAAAAGAGTACTTCAGGATGTTGTTTTAGCCTAGTTTCAGCTATAGTTTCTTGGTGCAGCAGGAAACAATCTTGTGTGGCTCAAAGTACAGCTAAAGCATAATATGTTGCAGCATGTGTGGCTGCAAGAGAAGTTGTGTGGCTTTAAAAATTGATTGCAGGGTTGTTTGGACAATTTTTGGATCCTACGGTGATATTTTGTGATAACCAAAGTTATGTGAAGCTATTAGTTAATCATGTCTTTCATGACAAAACTAAACATGTGGAAATTAAGTATCACTCTTTGAGAGACATGGTTCAAAGGAAAGCAGTTGAACTTATGTACATCTCTACAGAGGAGCAGACTATAGACATTCTTACCAAGCCACTTCCAAGGGTGAAGTTTTATTATTTTAGATAAAAGCTTAATATTGTTGAGAATGTTGCTCTTGCTGAGAAAGAGTCTCAGCTTCAGTAATTCTTGGTACATATTTAACGGGTTCTTCTCTGCGACAGAAGTTCGAGGTGCAATCCCTTGTTAATGAGTTTTTCTCTACAAGAGAAGTTCGAGGTGCAGTCTCTTGTTAATGAGTTCTTCTTTGTGAGAGAAGTTCGAGGTGAAATCCCTTGTTTCCACCCTCTGGGAGTAGCTATGGTGGAAGTCATATGTGTGATCCTATGACTTATTTTGTGTTATTTTTCACCCTCTAGGAGTAGCTATGGTGAATTTTGTTATGCTGAGATAACAATTTGTGTTTTAAAAAATCTATGATGAGATATTGTTGACACTCTTTTGGTTGCAGCTAGCCACAGTATTCATGAGGTGTCTAATTGAAGAACTATCGAAGTATCTCTTGCTAAGAGGGAGTGTTGACGTTTATAGTTGCGAAAGAGTTATTTTATCCTTTACTTATCTTCTTCAAGGTTATCGAATGTCTTAGTTCTGTGTTGCTCTTGTTTCATTCTTGTTGTGTGAAGTTTGTGTGTTTGGTTCTTGCCCCCTGACATCGGGCCCTTCTTCTTGTTGACTGATCTTCTCCGTTTCTATCCTACACGACTTCCTTGATTGTTGACATTGATTATTCTGTCATCTTCTTGGAATTGATGTGTAGTTTCTTCTTGAATCTTTTGACTTCCATTCAAAATGAAGTCCATCACATCCCTCAGGAGCCCCTTCTTATTCTACTTGGTTCCATCACTTCTTTGGCATTGTCACTTCCTTCCTTGGTGGTGGACGCTTTGTCTTTCAAGAGTTATGTTATTTTACTTTTTGGCTATTCGCTTCATAGCACATATTGTATGTATTTTTTCCGTGAGCTGAGTGTTTGCTTGCCTATCGTGAGCTGAGTGTTTACTTGTCTTTGGCAAGCTGGGTGTATGGTTGATTATTGAAAGTTATTTGAGTGATTGTCTATCGCGCACTGACTGGTTACATATGGTAGCTTGTGTATCGTGAATCATTCAGATACTCTTTGCACAAGTTTATGGTAATTTTGTATGAGACTATTTTGTATCTTTAAACTCAGAGATTCTGTTATGTATTATGCTTCTTAGCAGCAGGACAAATATTGATTGATCAGTATTATCAATCATTAGTGTGAAGTGATTGTAATTGCATTGAGATTTAAATAAAAGACTTCATCTTTTGTGGGCTGGGTTTTTGACTCTCCTCAATCTTTTGTGGGCTGGGTTTTTGACTCTCGGTGAGGAGAGTTTTCCCACGATAAGTCTCTGTTGTTCTTTGTTTTATTTGTTCATCTATTTATGGTTCAAAAATTTAACAGAAAACTCCATCAATATTATTGTATTAATACAACAGTTTAGGAGAAGACATGGATTCTTTGGGAAACCAAACATTTCATACAAATTTACCTGAAGATCCCCATCCCTTTACTCCATGGCATCTTTACTCATTTTATATCACACATTGCTTTTTGATCAATTGATAATTACATATAGAAATTTATTATTCACCCTTTTATAAAACAACTATGCCTCCTTATGTTCTAATTGGGTGTAGAACTTCATTACTTTGTCTAAGGAATTTTCTAATTCACCACATGGGTCATATAGAATTTCCTTGTGTTCACCTTTGTGGTTCATTCAACTTGTGGTTGGTCACAAACAAAATTCTACTCCAATCCAAGTGATCTTTCTTCATAACACCATTAATAAAGTGGAACATCCAAGTCTTATAAGTCTTAGATTTTTATTTCCCCATTGTTCAACTCAATAATGTTTATTATGTCAGCTACCCGTGGGATGAAGTTTTCCCTAGTCAACTTGGTGGGTATCTTAGCTATGTTTGGTCTCATTTGATGCATAAACTATTTTTTGTTAGTGCCTCGATAATCATCATGAGTACATGATAGAGTGGTAGGTCAAAAGTCATTACAAATGTAACAAGGACCAAGTCAATAATTTTGATCCCAAAAGGATCACTACACTTTATAGTCCTTGGATTATAATGCTAAGTTATGGTTGCAACTAATTCAGGGCACTGCACTAAAGTGCAGAAATAAGCCACATGTCAAACCAGAGTTGGTCACTCTTTGTAATTCAAGGAGGCATTATCTCCAAAGACATCATTATCCAAGGCCTCCCTATTAATGATTCCCCTCTATATAAATTATAGTTTATACCTCTAAATTGAACTTTGAAACTTTGGGCCCTCCCTATCAATGTATATCATCTATGTATTAGTTATATTCTAGACTTAGATCTATTGATCCCTTGGGGACCCAAAATCCCGAAGGGATTTTATTATTAACCTTCAATACTTAGAACTTTTAGCTAAGCCTTAATCTCGACTGGTTTCTAATGGCAAAGTGGTAAAGAGATGTAGAACCCAAACTTGTAGTGGAAAGGTCTCTCTTTGAGACCTTGGATCTAGAAACCTAAGGGGCCTAAGGGATAAAGAATCAAGCAAGGTCCAATTATTAACTTCCAATCTAACCTAACCCT
This sequence comes from Thuja plicata, assembly GCA_018584345.1. Lineage (NCBI taxonomy): Eukaryota > Viridiplantae > Streptophyta > Pinopsida > Cupressales > Cupressaceae > Thuja > Thuja plicata. The sequence goes on along the minus strand of MU226797.1, from coordinate 2,681,523 downwards.
AGGGTTATCCTATTGAGGAAAGAAAACAACAAAACAAAGGTAAAAACTAAAACAAGAAGTAGAGGAACCAATAAGTAGACCCATCAGGTTCCAAACCTCAACTAAACATAGGAGGAAAGACAACATCCTCACATTCAATAAGTAGGGACAACAACCACGACACAAGAATACCTCAACCAAATTCCACAAATGTTTTGGGGGCTCAATCCCTTTTAGATCAATTAGATACCTCTTTAATTTGGGAAGGTCGCCATTAATGTGGTTAACAAGGTAGAAAGAACGAGGGAAAAAGCAAGTTTTGCACGAAGTCCACATCTTTGATACTCTAAAATCCCCAAGTCTAGAGAGTAAACAAACAAGGAGCAAGAGCTCGAGCTCGAGCCAAACAATAATACAAAACATAATCCTAGTGTGCTTGCGAGACCCAAAGTAATGAGAGACAAACAAAGAGCAAGGAAGTGAACCTTGGGAAAAACAAGGATCATAGAATACAAACCCAAGACCCTGACAATAGTTGAAGTCTCAAAAAGAAAACAAAACTAAGGGAAAGGTCATAGGGATGAGAATTCAAGCTAACCTAGGATCTTAGGACAAAGTCCTTAGATTCCCTTGGGGCCCTACCCCTCAAAGGACCAAAAACAAAACAAAACCAAGAAAAGGAAAGTAAGAGAAGAAAAGGGAAGAGGAGAAGAAAGGGAAAGGAAAATGAAAGAAGAGGGAAAAGAGGAGGGTGCTCCCATTTTAACCATCTAAAATATGAGGTTTGTGTACGGAATCACACATCCATTAGCCCCTTTACATCACCTTCATAAGGCGAAGTTGAAGGTGCTCGGATAATATTGACATGTTCTTTCTTATGGTTTTTGGGTCGCTCTTTTCTCACCTCTTCAAGTTTCCAATAATATTTTTAGAAACTCTTCACTTTGTCATAAGGGCCTTAGTTATCTTCTTCACCTATCCAATGTCCTTACGGAGTAATATGCAATGCCCTTCTTCCAACTAGTGAGCTTGCTTTATCATCTTATGACATTATCTCTTCTTCATGAGTTATTCTTTACTTATTTTACATCCTTGTGGATGTATCTTGTGACAAATGAAGTAGTTCACCTATTTCATCTAAAACTCATTAATCTAGAGAAGGGCTTCAACTTGCAAAATTAGTCACAAGACAATTTTAAAAAAAAAGCTAAATAACAATAAGATAACAAACCAATTTATAACTCATCTACATTAAATTATTTATAATTGTCCTAATCAATTATATCCTCTTCTTAAGTATTTAGCCTTTAACAAGACATTGCATTAAAAATTCTGATGCTTAAACATTGAAATTGTTCCAAGTAGTTACATGCATGAATTTAATGTTTGCAAGAAAAAAGAAACTAACACTAGATTATCCTAAGAGACACTCAATGTGAGAATGTTGAAGAGAGGTTCAACCTCATCATGCTACTATCATTAACAAGAATTACAAGTCGATTTGCCTAGAAACCTTGAAGAACATTGTTAAAGTTGATGTCACTTCGATGCTATTCTATATTTGCATTTCCTTACAGCGTACTTTATTATTCCCTCTACTATTTTACTCATATGCTGATAGATGTGTACCTTCAAAACAATGAACTAAGACAGCCCATATGAGCCCAAGAGTATATGTGCATTAGCAAAAATGTTAATGGCTCAGCTTAGAACTAGTTCACGTCCACTTAGATGTCACACTAGAAAATGGAAGATGCCTAAAGAAGAGAGGAAATATAGAAGATAAAAGATGTTGCTATTGCACGCAAAAAGTGGTGGAGACCAAATGACATTAGATCATGGAGTGTTCAGCTTACAAGAATATCAGGATCAATTACATTGTAACACTAAATGTGAGCACCTTGAATAACCTGTTTGAAGAAGAAACGATAACAAAAGTAAATAAATTCCTAATCAAGATACACAATAGAAGATCCAAGATACAAAAGGAAAGAAATTAAGTAGGCTAGGTGTCACAAATTTTTCTTTGTGGGATTTTTGTGCTTCTTTGCTTTGCTGGCTATCGGGGGGGTCTTATAGGCTGTTTGGCCTCATGGAGATTATTAAAAGCATTTATTCATTCAAGCGCACAAATAGGTTAAACAAAGATTCCATTCAAAAAGTCTTTGGACATACAAAATTCCAAGTGTTTGGGTTTCCTTAAATCTGCTAGTTTGTTAATTTGTCTCGTAGAAAGGCTCAATTAGGCATGAACTCATTTGTATATATTGTTCCATGGTGCAATTTCATCTGAAGTAAACACATTTGTCTCATAAAGTGTAGGTAATTTTTGGTTGTTTATGCCTCAAGGTTTTTGGATCATTTTAAAACCACTTTGAATCTTCTTTTCTTGTGTTGTCTGTGGCCCAAAGGCGTTTGCATCACCTTAAAACTATTCTGCCTCCTCTTATTATCCTAGCACTACTCTACCTCTATTCTTGCTCAAATGGTATCTTGGGAGTAAGGACACAATGGACTAAAAAAAACTACTTGACCGCAAGGATATCTGTACACAAACTCAACAATCATCTTAAATTATATGTGCAATAGCATCTTGGTGGTATTTCACTTTGTTAAACTAACGGAAATCCTAACTTAAATTAAATAGTTAAACGAAATGGCATCGGGCCTTGAACTCGCATTAATCCAACTTGGCAACCACCCCTACTTGCAAATGCACAAGTGTCCTGGTGTCTTGGAAATGAAATGGAACTTCGACCACCCTGATGTGTATTTCTAGAGCATATAAAAGAGTAAGTCGAAAACCACATTGTTTAGCTTTTTAAGTTGCAAATAACCAATTCTAAATTGGTATTTCTTGTCCTTGCCTTAAGCTAGAAGCTAGTTTTGATAGTCGGTAGTTGTTTGTTTATGGTAAATTGATCATGATATTGATTCTATGGAATATTACCCATCCTACTGACAATTCTCACTGCTTGCTTTAAATATTAATTGGGTCCAAACCATACGCAAAAGGATAATGGAATTCAATCATTTTGCAACAATTGTGGCAATCATTCACGTTGAATGATACAGTCCATAACATGCAAGCAATTGGAGTCCTCAGGCAGAAGTTAAATTGTAACTATTTGATATATGACTATTATATTGTTAAAGAATAGCATACATGGGGAATATTTTCAGAACAACATGCATTGAGACTGATCTTCAAATATATCATGAATAATTTGTAAGCGTGGCTTAACGAAAGCTTGACTTTGAAACAAATAAGGGCATGATGAGAGGCCAACAATGATTAATGTAATTTATTGAAGAATGTTGACATAATAAAAGGGAAACATGTTGTTGATACGACCGCTTAGTAATTTCTCAGGTAGGCATCTTTTAGCTGGTGCCAGAAGAACAAAATTTCTGGTGCACTTCTAACCAGTGAATACATAATAGTGTAAGCCCACAACAGGATAAACCTATACCTCAAAGTGCAGGAATTGTACACAGCAATATAGTGTCAGCAGCAATAGTCTTTACTTTTAGACTACTGCACATTACAATTTATCTCATGGAAAACGTAACCGATTTTGATTGAAACAGTGATTTGAATTTAGGGACAGTGGTAAAGATTTTCCACTAAATAATTTTGGTACAGCTGAAAGTCTTTCTGCCACTTTTGATACTTTTGTTTCAATCTTTTCAAGCCTTTCATTTCTTCTTCTTTTAGCTCAGGTTCTGCACTCATGCAGACAAAGAAAAATAATAAGAAACAACAATGCCTGAACAAATTGAATTGTGAAAGTAACATCCACCTACATAAAAACAGCATTATCATTAAATACTTAAAAGAAAGTTTCAATTCTTATTTACTATGAATACATGTATAGCTAATGAAAAAACCAGTGTCATGATAGAGAAGCAATAGAACCCTGCACCGTAATTTTATAGTAGAAAACTTTTAAACTACGCGGTACTAGTGAATTATTGTGGCCATAAGATAAACTGGTTCTTTGGTCTCCAGAGGAGCTATGCTATACTGTGATTGTTTCCTCACTCTCTACTTGTGTTTAATTCTGAATAATTTCAGGATAATAAAAATGTGCATCAATAAGATTTTGGGGTACAAATGATCCATATGCTTAAGAGTTAGACAAGTCGTGAAAGGTGAATATTTCCCATCCACAACTTATATAGAGCACAAAATAATGCTATTGTAGCCACTGTGTCTATGCACATCAAAGAATCAATCATACATGAGATATTAGTTTACAATGATGCAAGAGTGATAATATTGTGGCATGGCTAGAAGTTTCACGATAGTTGCTTGCAGACAAATGTGTTTTCATAGTATAACTATAAACTAGCCTCAATCGACAGTTGATCCCTAACCCAAGCCGGAACTGGATTTGGGCAGAGGAGGGGACGAACTGGTAACCTAGACTTTAAACATGAAAATCCTTTCCTTATATATGGTCTGACCAAAATAACAAACCATAATAAAGAACGTTAGTGTTTCTGAACTTTAATTATATAATTTATACCAAGAAATAGTTTTTTGAGGTTATACAGGTTTACATGCCTTGTTTAAATAGGCAACACAGATGACTACGACAAGTACAATACTAATGTTTGTAGGGTGGTCATTATTTTCTGTTCATTCTAAGCATAGTTACAAGATTGGATGGGACTCAGCTAGACTGGTGAGTCCTGAGCCAAGTAGACTAAACCGACACCCATGGACTCCTGACCCAGCGACCTGATGAGTCTGGTTAGAATCACCGGACTTCGCAAGTCCCAACAGCTAGAATTGGCCAGGTCCATGAAAATTAACAATGAAAAAGAAAGAAAACTTGCAAATGCTTCTCGTCCAGGTCTACGAAAATTAAGAAAGAAAAACAAAGAAAACTTGGAAATGCTTTAAGAGAAAAGCCCGGAAGTCCAGCATGTTTTGAAGGGGTTTGAAGATGTTTGGAGGATGGTTAACAGCTTAACAGTGATAATCTCATGCAAAATGGCATGTGCCCTGATGGTCTGTTCAGTTTTGAATGGTTTAATTTGGGCTTAGTGGCAGGGACTCTGAGCACCTCAACCCACAAGGGATGATGCCCCCATACCCCCACAGGAGGTATTGCCCCTTGAACACACTAGTGGTGCTACCCCAACAAATCCCTACTCTACTTTTAAGAACCACAAAATGCTACGTTAGGTAAAAGGACAACGTTTTTTTGTTCTTTGGACTTTTTAGCTTTTCCAAATTAAACTCCTCATTTTAAACTACACTTAACTTCTAGTTTGCTAAGTCAAACCCTATCCTAAGTAATGCTCCTAAGGATGTGGCAGCATATAGAAGCTTGTCTGAGATAGAAGCACATGACTCCAGACAGAGCTAGAACTGTTGGGCTGAAGGATACAAGCTACTTCCTACCATAGATCATGACACCGAGTGATTTCGTTTTTGATGCTATGGATATCAAGATCTATGAGTTTTGTAGACCTAAAACACCTGACAATATTTATATGTTTTAAAATGTCGTTTCCTTGAACTCAAATCCGCTTTTATACTCGTGACCAAAGTGTACTTGTGTATGTGGTCAAAGTAGCTTCTATTTGATTTGCCTATTGTGTTTACAGTTTTTAAAGTTTAATTATTGAAGGGTACATAATAATTGTTTTAAAAAAAAAACAGCTTGTCGAGTCTGAGTCTTCTAACTACAATTTTGGTACTGTCCTTGGAATTCGTATGTGCCAAGATCTGAATTTCTTTGCTTTTGTTTACTGTTTTATCCTAGTGGTTCAAGGGTCTCCTCTCAAAATTTGAAAGTGCAACAAGGCCTTGAACCTAAAGAAAAGGATTTTATTCACATTTTTCTTGTTTACTTTATTGTTCTGTTCAGTCCTCGTGGACTCAAAAATTATTTCCAGTTGGTTTGAATTCAAACCATGGCACTCAACAGAGAAAAAATATTTACTCTAAAATTCTAAATAATCTTGCTGCTGTGTCACTAACATTCAATGTAATCCTTCAAGAGTCTCTTGATGAAATCAGAATTACCTCTTTGTTCACACTTGGCACCGTGATTGCGACCTGTTTAATGAAGGCCTTCAAAAGAGTGATATTACACTATTATCAGCATCATTTATTCAATGTGTTTGAGAAAATTCTTCTACCAAGTTCAATTGATAAAGTGTGTTAACACCTTGTTGATAACCTCAATTTACTTGACTTCTCATGATGTGTTCACAGTTCTCATTTTTGTATTGGTCCAGTAGAAAGGGATGAGGTATCTCCCAGGGGACCAAACATGTGGCACATACAATAGGCTTAGTCATCTTTGTCCAGAATAACTTCATTTTCATTACCAGCAATCATCTAGCTAACACTGATCCAAAGCCAATACTGATAAAAGTATTCCAGACAACCACATTGTCAGGGTAAAGTTTCAAATGGATTCCATTTAGGTGGCCCAAGAGTTAGTCAACAAACAGTTGAAAAGCCGAATCGCCATTTTGATAAATCACCTCAGCAATCACCCCTATTTCAAATAATGAGCTATCTGAAGAAATGATAAAAATACCATAAATAGTAGATCGTAACATCTGTCCGGTTCTATGTTGAGAAATGAAATGAGACCATTTGCCTTGTTATCATAAAAAGACTGGACAAAAGGCTCCTCCAGTCTCCAACAAGAAAGTAATCAGCATGTGATGCAAAGAGTTCAATTTATTAATGAATACAGAGGGTTGTTTCTTTGCAAAAAAAACAAAATTCTGAGCTTGGAAATACCAACGAAGATTTCAATTTTCAGCAACGAACAATGAATCCACTTTTCAAAAGCAATAAAACTATTGGCTTGGAAATATTGACATAGATTCCAACAGTGACACTCAGACCAACAGAAGACAAATTGAAATTACAAACAATAAACCATGATCTAAATACTACAGAATGAAGATATGTACAAATGTTTAATAGCCAGTTGGGATAGTAAATGCTGGAAGGTTAAATCTTCCTGGGATCTTGAGAAACAGTATAATCTTTTGTTCTTGCAAGTTGCAACAGAAGTCCAGTATAGTAGATTTTGATGAATGGAACCTAGATGGTAGCACTAACAGTATCTTGTTCAGTCAGTATGCTTATTAACACAGATATCCCCTCCGGATTGGGCTTCCCAATACACCAAACGTTCCTGAGCCTGTATTTACAAAGTGGCTGGGTAGATATCGACTAATCTAGGACAAGAAACTAACTTGTTTAATATGCCTTGATAAAAAATTTAGATTGAAATAAATTGTCCTACACGTGTGACAAAAAATCAGATCACGCTGAAAAATAATAGGAAAATTACCTGAAGTAGTAAACCTTCTTTAAATGTGTTTCAAGATCTGTATCAAGAGATGAAATCAGAAAAATTACCTTCTTATAAAAAGAGCACTAGGGCACAGGGCCAAAGTCTCGTAGGGTTTTCAATCAGAAAGTAATCAGTATGGCATGTACATAGTTATCAACTTCAATATAAATACAAAAGGTAGTCATCTTTGCAAATGGAGAAAAATTATCAGCTTGGAAATGTTAACACAGATTTGTACAATGAACAAAAATGCCAATATGATTATAACACAGTAAATCCTCTTTGAAAAGGGATCAAATTCTGAGCTTCGAAATATTGACAGATTCCATAAGTGATACTCAAAGAAAAAGCAGACAAATTACAAACATCGCAGTTAGCTCCAGCTTTCTGGGTGAGCACCAGCTTTGTTAGAATGGAATTCGGTTATTGGCGTTGCGCTTAGGGTATTTGGTTGAATCCATTGATGCTTTCCAAGAGCAGTTTCAAGATATCGGGTGCATTCCAAACATCTTGGAAGAAAATGCAACTTTTGGGAAGTATCTATTTCTAGTAAGTCAAGTCTCCAGTGAGCTCGTGAGTATATTGGCATCTTCAGATTCACCTCCAAACTATTTCCACATTTTCCATTCTTTCAGCTGGTTGTGTGGGAAAGAATTAATAATTTAGTTGTGAGTTGTTGATAAAGTATAAGTTAAAAGACAACGTAAAATAAATTATTTATAAAGTTGATTTAAAATTTTAAAGTGACTATGGTCAAAAAAGAAAACAATTAAATAAAGTCACTTTTTGGGGCAATGAAGATTATTATTTTAAAAATGTAATTTAAAATATTAAATTGAAAAGTTCCTGAGCAGATTAGAAAATGGGATTGTGGCATCTCATTTGATTCTTTCTAGAATCTAGATATTTGATATTTTCTGAAAACCAGTCATGGAGATTGAACAGGTTTGTTCAAGTACGGCCCTAGGACAAAAACCCAAGGTGAAGATTGGGTTCGATAGTGAAAGATCCTCCTTAGTCGATATGGTGAAATCCATTCGAGGTTACAGTTTGCACGGAAAGGTTTGCAAGTACGATTGAGGGATCAATTTGTAAAGTCTTGCAGACAAGACATTGTTATTGTGTTTCCAAAAGGTTGCCAGAAAGAAAATTATTTGTTGAATTAAGTTCTCAATTTGTTGGACAATATAGTTTGGTTGGTGTTGGCATTGAGATTGTATTGAATCCTATTACAAAACTAATAGCTTGGGCGTGGGATTTTGAGTCTTATGAACCGATTCTCAGCCTATTGTAGCCACTAATGATTTTAAGTCTGGGTGTGGAAGTTTGTGCAAATCATGGGATTCCTTGCAGCCGTTACTTCTCCTTTTTGAGATGTCTTGGGCTTCAGCACAGAAGACTTTGACAGCTAGCGGACAGGTTCTGAGGCAAGTTGTGGGTCCGAGTTTGCAATATAGCTGTTTGTTTAGTCCCACCAGGGTACATGAGTGATTTTCCAGCACCAATGCATGTCATTGAATTCATTGGCCTCATTTGAAGCTTTCAAATTGCTGGAGCCAGCTGTGGACTATATCCTGTAATGTGGGCTATAGCATACATCTGTAGCAAGGATTTACTTGCTAAAAAAATGTCAGAAATAAGTTGTGGTATCTCTGTTATAAAAAACAGGTAACTGTGTAAGTGATTATTCTTATTTCAATTTTATTTATTGAATGTGTTTACCCGCTGGGGTAACCTGGTTTGTGCATAGACGTTACAGGAATTACAAGTGTATCAAATAGAGTCTTTATTAAGCATCCGTACTGAAGTATATTTACAATAGCAACTGGATTATGATATCTGCAACTAGAAAGTACAATGTATATATAAACTCCGAAACGGTGCGATCAAACGTCGCCACTCGTTCCCGACCGACAGAAGTAGCTAACCGACGGGAGTAACCGACAGCGCATACCCGACTAAGTCCGATACACGGCTAACATCATCCCCCCCTAAAGAAAAGTCGTCTCCGGATGACAACAAAATGTCCGGGACAGAACAACAAAATAGGAAGAATGATCTACCCAACCAAAATCAAGAAGTAGAAGTAGGGGGCTGAGGAAGCGTCCCTGAAGAGGAAGGGTGCCCCATAGCAGAAGAGGCCGGTTGCACCAACTGAGAACGCAACTCGTACACCTGCGCCGTGCATGCTGCCAACTACTGCTCGGTAACTGACTGAAGTTCCAGCGCGGATTTGACCATCACACTCGTCAACTACCTGCTGGGACGCAACCAAACTAGCCTCCACAAGCTGTCTCTCAGAAGTAACTGTAGCCAACTGGTGCTCAAATGTCTCTGTCGCTTTTGCCAGGCGCCCTTCTAAGGCAAGGCGGGATGCCTTCTCTGCTTCCATCCCCTGTGTCCGTAGGGCTAAGTCTCGCTCCACGACTGCCAATCTGGCAGCCAGCTCCTCCCGAGCGCTCTCTGAAGCTACCAAGGCAGTTTCCCTTCGAGCCGAGACGTAAAAACCCTCACGGAACACCTGCTCAATCTGACGAGTGAGACTCTGGACCGCACTCTCGGTCACTGGCACCGGAAGAGACCATGCCTCCTGCATCTCCTGTGTCTCTCCATCAGGCCACGACCCCTAGCCAAAACACTCTCCAAAGATACGTGGGCACTCGTGTTGCATAAAACTCAACAGACAGCGCAACTCAGAAGTCACGGACTGTAGGGCCTAAGCCTCGCCTAAGGCCACCATCCGACGCCCTCGGACTACAAGGCCAGCCAACGATGCCTCCACATCTCCATCTGGCCCTGCGCCTCGGTCGGCCAAGTGCTCAACCCTCTCCGTCAGCAACACATCTGTCATCAAAACATCCATGGCGTTAGCCCCTGCCCCGCCCAGCTCACCTAGAGTGCCTTCCTCAAGCACATCCGCCACTTCTCCAATGGCGTCCCCACCTTGTGGGTTGGTAGGCGGTAAGTCCTGGGCCACTGTAACCTGTACCTCCTGAGGCACTTCCTCCTGCAGTACCTCCCGGCAGGGAGATAGAATGGCCACCCCTGTGGGTTCTGCAACTACCATGGCGAACTTCTTCTGAAGCCAAGAACTCATAGTCTTCTTCGAAGGACCGGCTGATGGTGGTGGATCCTCGAGCGAAATGTTGTCCACATGGATGATGGTGTGAGCCCCAGCTACCGCCAACCTAAGCTGTCCCTGTCCCCGTCCAACTGGCTGGTCCTTGGTTGTACTTCCCGCAACCTCGGACTCGGCAACTCCCTCCGTAAGGGGTGCCGCTGAGGGAACCAGTTTGGCGGAAGATGATAAAAGAGGTGGCACAAACCTTACTACGGCCTCCTCCCCTGCCGAATCACTCTCTGGAGCCTTGGAGTCACTGCCCTCCGTGGTGGTCGCTCTACCACTGTCCTCCCGATCAGATTCTATGACCCTTCGTGGCCTCTTCTGCCCTATTTGCACCCCACCGGTGTCCAAGTATTTCCAGTAAAACACAGGAGGTTCGTCGGGTGCCAGCTTTCCTTGAGGTGCTAATTGCATTTTATCCAACGGCATGGTCAAAGTAGCCTCGAGAAACAACCCAATGGCATGGTGCGGCATGTGGAATGTACGGTGCTGTAATGTCATGAACTCGTACATTCTGTCTGATAACACAGTCGCCCAATCGTAGACCACGCCGTTCATCATGCCATTCATGTGGACAATCTGTGGAAGGGCAATGTCTGATGCCCTACTGGCCCCAGTGAGTCTGCTCTTTATTACATCCAAAATGCATCGCCACGGACCCTCGGCGACGAACTCCTTCTTGATGCCACGACTCTTTGTAGCCCGGACAATAGAATCCATCTCAGCTTGGGTCAGGGTGCGAGAAATGCGGCGGATCCAGAATTCTTTCTGCTCCTTCGTCATCTTATGCTTTTTGATTTCTAGCTTTTGCCCATTCCGTCCAGGAATGCCAAACACCCTAGTGAAGTCTGTCGGACCAAAAGAAACCGTAACCACGTGTTTCCTGCACTCAAAGGTACTCTTCCGCGTGTCCCTGTCATAGGTATTCACCATTACACGCAATGTGGGCTCGAAATTTTTCACAGGAAACAAGGGCATCTGAATCGCCCAATGTACACCAGCGTGCCTCAATAACCTCTTCACTTCATCTGTGTCTGGTGTGTCCTGCCACCATTTCCGGCACTCCAAGCCATTAAGCCCTTCGAATGCTACAGATTCATAAGTCACTTGTTCCTTCTGCGTAGCTTTTCCTTTTCCCATGTTTCCAGCCACTTATACTCCCGAGGGCAAAACCCTTACCTTCTTCTCCGTGTTCAAATTGTCGTCCAACTGAGCCTTCCATCTCCTTTTCCCTGCAGATTCCATAACTACTTTGCAAAAACGGTTAGGGTTTCACAAGATCTATCCCTCCGGTGATTGCCTCTACACTTGCCGGAAACACTCGTGGCTGTATTTTATCCGCTTCCCATGCGGCCGCGCCCTAATTACTCAACAGAAGAAGCCGGCGTGAAGGGGAGTGGATGTCGCCCCTTGAAGTTAATCCACAACCTTCTCGAGAATCTTGATTCTGTGCGCTGGATACCCGGCGCTACTCTGTTTATACCTCTGGCCACAAGTTTGACATGCGACGACAGGTGCAGCCTCCAAGTTTAGGATCCCCAACCACGACTATGAAAAACCATCCACATAGGTAAAAGACGCCAAGAGCTCGCAAGATTTATGTCGGCTGGTGGTGCCAACAATTTGTTTCATACGGTCGAGAAATTCCTTTAACGTATGCGAGAGACAGGAGGAAAGAGATGGACTGGATTCTAACTTTGTGAAAACGTCGGTTGTCTTTGTAAAACGTCTACTATGTCTTCGTTTTTTTAACCATTGGTGACGTCTTTAGTGTTTTTAACAGATGGGGGCTTGACTTTTTGTAAAATACTCGGCGCTACTCTTTGTTGTAAAGCCTTCGGCCGCTGATTATGGTTCAATACCTCCAGCCGTATTTACGGGTTGTCCCTCTTTGTTGGCGGCGTCTGTGCAAACATTAGCTTTCTTTTTGTTTAAACCTCGGGCGCACGCTTTTTAAAGCCTCCGGTTGTTAAGTCGGCCGACAATTGGCCTCCCACCGTCCGGTGGAGCCACTGTCCGGTGAAGTCACCGTGCGGTGAACTTCCACCGTGCGGTGGATCACTGTCCGGTGGACTTTCACCGTGCGGTTTTTTTTTGTTTTTTTTTTTTTTAATAATTTTTAATATCCATCCTGTGATCGAAGATATAGGTTTGATGATTCTGGCCTTTGCGCCTTTCATGATAGACTTTCAGTTTCAAGCCGTTGATAGCATCGGGGATCTCTTTCCCATCAAGTGTCCATAGTTTCACTGCTCCATTGGCTGCTACTTCGCGAACTTTATATGGCCCTAACCATTTCACTTTAAATTTGTCGGGTTTGATTTCATTCCGCCCATTAAATTTCAACACAAACTGGCCAGGTGTAAACAGCATCTTCCGAAGGTGTTTGTCATGCCAGAGTTTCCTTCGCTGCTGCGCTATGTCTGTTGCCCACTGCGCCATGGCTCTTTTCTCATCCAACTTATTCAAGGCATAGAGTCTCTCCCTCAGACTTTCCATGTCGCCTAGCTTATTTTCAATGGCTATCCGTAGGCTAGGAACCATGAATTCTGCCGGTACCACGGCTTCTTGTCCATCCATAAGCTGGAAGGGTGTCTGCCCTTTGGTTACCTTGTAAGATGTACGGTAAGCCCATAGTGTTGATGGTAACTTTTCCTCCCAGTCCTCGCCTTCGACTCCACAAGACTTATAAATAACTCCTACAAGAATCTTATTCGTTGCCTCCGCCTGGCCATTAGCCCGAGGATAGTATGGACTCGACAGTGTATGGAAAATTTTGAACTCGGTGGTTAGCAACTTAATGATGTGATTTACAAAGTGTCCACCTCTGTCGCTCGTTAATTGAATTGGAATGTCATACCTTGTTATTATTTGTTCATAGATGAACTTGGCGGTGCTTAATGCTGAGTTATCTCCCAAGGCGCGTGCTTCAACCCATTTGGTTAAGTATTCCGTGGCCACCACAATATATCGGCATCATCGGGCACGACTGGTTTTTAGGGTCCCACGAAGTCGAGCCCCCATCTTTCGAATAGCTCCTGGGCATGGGAGGGATTGAGGGGCATAAAATCCCGTTTGAGGGGTAACCTGCACGCTGGCAAGTATCACATCCCACCACCCATTCTCTAGCATCATTATATACTGTTGGCCACCATAAGCCGGCTAGAAGTACCTTTCTTGCTGTTGTATCAGGACCCATGTGCCCTCCTTCTGGTCCTTCGTGGGCTTCCCTTAGCACACTTGGCACTTCCTCCTCCATCACGCATCGCCTCAGTACTTGATCTGGCCCCATTTTATAGAGCAATCCATTGATTAATTGAAAAGTCCTGCTTCTAAGGACTAACTTCCTTCGTTCTCCTGAGAGCATGTCCGGAGGGAACCCTTCTGTGGACAAATATTCTCCCACACTTGTATACCACTTAGGGAGTATGGCAATATGGAATAGATGTGCGTCTATAAAATCATCGTTTACTCCCACAAGTGGCTCACCCGACTTGATTCTTGACAATTGGTCGACAATCACATGGCTGCGTCCTGGCCGTACCACAATTTTAAATGTGAACTCCTGTAGTAAGAGGAGCCATCGGCTCACTCGTCCTTGGATAATAGTTTTGTTGACTAGGTACATGAGAGCCTGGTGATCCACATAAAAGACGAATGGTGTGGCAAGTAGATAGTGCCTGAATTTCTGAACAGAGTAGACCATCCCGAGGGCCTCCCTCTCCGTGGTGCTATAATTCTTCTCTGCATTGGATAATAATCTACTTGCGAAGTATATAGGATGATCAAGTCCATGCCCCCCTTCCTGAGCCAAGGTGGCTCCGATGGCATAATTTGATGCGTCCACGTGTACATGAAATTCTTTGTCCCAATC
>MU226797.1:2624354-2647295 GCA_018584345.1 Thuja plicata | reverse complement strand
CAGTAAATAGTAAAGATGATTTCTCTTTGGATCACTACAATGACAGGAAATCAATTGTACAACTGCTTATGTCCCTCCCAAAAAGTCTACGCTATCGATACATCCGAACACTATGACTTTGCATGGACTTGTGTATCATCCAAACTATCGGCATGAAACATTATGCAGGCTTATTTTATTTATTTATTTATTTTATTTATTTGCATGGACTTGGAGACGCCATTTATTAATATAAATTAATAATTTCCAGAAAATCTCATGACATAGAATTTTGAAAGAATACTAAATCAGCCACACAAGAACAGTAAATAGTAAAGATGATTTCTCTTTGGATCACTACAATGACAGGAAATCAATTGTACAACTGCTTATGTCCCTCCCAAAAAGTCTACGCTATCGATACATCCGAACACTATGACTTTGCATGGATTTGTGTATCATCCAAACTATCGGCATGAAACATTATGCAGGCTTATTTTATTTATTTGCCTTTATGTTTTGCCTTTTGACACATTTTGCCCTAAGTTTTCTAGTAGGAGACGTCAATTTCTGCCTGGGAGACTTTGGAGACAACGGGAGATGGCAGCCAAAAGAACCCTATGTGTCAGGAGGTTTCCGGAGACTTCTTCAATGTTGGGGATGTGTCTCCATCTTCAAGACGTATCTCAGGGGGTGGGTGATGGGTCTCTAGGTAACCATGCAAAAAAAGGTTACAGCTATATTCTCTAATTTCAGAGTTGTACGCTTTCATTCCGCAGCTTCCCGCCTTGTCTTACGACTGTATGCTTTCATTCTACGACTCTATGTAGTCATACTTTTGTTCATTCTACAACTGTATGCAGTTGCATGTTTGCCCATTGTTGGAAAAGAGTTATATTCATATACTCTTATTCTACAATTGTATGCTTTCTTTTTAAGGATAGCAGTCACTATCTGGTTGATTTTACAGCTGACCTGTTCATTCTACTATTGTATGCAATCCAAAAAGAATTCATTGTCAACACTCGTAAAGAATTTTTTATTTTTTGTAATTTGAGTTTTTTTTCAAATGGCTGCCTGACCAGGGACATTGGACCATCTCCATCACCAGGCAATGCTTCCCTAGGTTGCTGGGACGTTTCCAGCAAAACTGTGCAGATGGATGCCTAGGGGACATCCTCAAGCCATTCCTGCATTCCTGGAAAGTCCCTAGGACAAGTATGGAGTTTTTAGACCCGAGGATGCATGCTTGGATTACATAGCTCTGATGTGTTCTTGTACATACTTGTTTAGAATAAGAGGAGGAACTTAGTTGAACAAGCATATTCGTGGATTGGGATTAGAAGCACAACATAAAAAGGTGAAACAATGACAGCAAAAAGGAAGCAGTAATGCACAAATTGTTTGTAAATTTAGATTACACAATTTATTCATCATTTTCCAAGGTTGTAGATGATACATCTGTCCTCATTAGTTGAACAAGTAATTACTGAATGGATGAGCAATTTCCAAATAAACTGCCCACATTTTCTTACATTAATTTTAGTTTAATATAAGTATTCAATACAAATGCAATTATATTAGTAATAATATTTGTTTTTTACACAGATGATAACAACATATTTTCTAACAGCAGAATAAAACCCTGTTGCCACATACATCACACAATGTCAACACATGGAAAACAATAATTATGCAGTAAAATAGAAAGGATACACGCTACAAAGAGTTGCAAGTTGACGGACATCATCTAATGGAGGACGCATTCCAAATCCAATAGCAGGCAAATGCGCACAATCTGCATACACAAGAAGCCATTCATCAAAAACATAAACATGTTAAATTGAAGTTCTAAAAGCTTGGCATGAGTATTGTCCTCCTGCTGTCACTGTTGAACAAATACATCCTACCGGCATTTGTGGTATAAGTACCTAACGACTTCGCTCCACTCTGCTTGCACATGTTAAGCCCATTTGCACAATTTGACAATAATTCTCCATTAAGGGTAGAGCCGGTCTTTAAATCTTAAAAAGCGCATTAAGGATGAAATATAATCAAACTACTACGATCTTGCCTAACCAAACAAAAACACTTCACTCAGCCAATCAAAAGTTTAAGATATATAATATTAAACAAGGAAGATATGAATCCACTGCTAAAGGATACAATGAAGAAAATATGGTAGCCTTCTGTAAATATATTTTGCCTCCTTTTGAATTTCCACTGCCAGGTATTGCAACATAGTTAAGAGGTTTAAAGACTCTTAAAATACAGCATTCCTTCTGCACTAGAGAAGTAGAATGTGACTAACTGCCAAAGAAAACCAACTTACAATTTTCATGCAATAATGTTTCAGACTTCAAAGAGTTTCCTGATTTGTTCCGTACAAGCCTTCTTGAAGCTTGATATCGTTGTGACAGGAGTTTACCTCCTCCAGTCAACTGTAAGAGACTAAAACCTAAGGTAGTCTCTTGTGCAGATTCTTTCGAGCCAACAGCCAATGAGGTATGTGAAGCATGATCTGAAACAATATAGAAGCCATACATGCTGTCCGGCCATGTACTCGAGTGGGATTTCTCAAATTTTGGATATAAGAAATCTTCAGAGGGCAAGTCACCTTGAATTTTCAGATCAATTGAAGTATCTTCAGACCAAAGGTCGTTCACCGTGAACAGCTTTGAAGGAAGTTCCCATGAATATAATATCTCCGGCATATCTGTATTACATGAATCTGGAAACATGTGAAGCCTAGTTTTACAAACATTCATCTCATTCGAGGGCTTGGGCCCATAACAGAACACTCGTATATCACCTGATCTGAAAGAGGCAGCTAAAATAGCAAAACCTGAAATAAGAAACATGCAGTTTAATAGCTGCCTGTTCAAAAAAAATTCTTTAAAGAAGGCTTGCACAAACCATTTCAAGAAAAATATTACCAGATTGAAATTGATAACCTTACCATAAATATGAGAGCATCAGACAAATAATGTATATAGCTTATTAAAATTCAATATGTTTTCAAACATTTATTTGACTAGGAGTCAATCTGTAGATGTTGTGAAATCAGTGCGACTCACCAGAAAATTTAATTCTGACCCAAATTAATGAACACTGTTCAAAATATAATTTAAATAAGGGTGATGCCTGCAACCTAACTTCTTGGGGCATCTTGAGCAAGCAATGCAATCTTCATATGCTTACCTTAAAATTGGGACATAACAATAACTGAAGCATGGATCTATGCCATACCTAAGCAGTGACATTGTGTGTTTTTATGTATATTTGGTCTATTGCCGTTGAGCCCAAAAAGTCATATTTTAGATGGTTTCTTTGGATCAAAAACCTCTTTTTGGTACAACTCCCTCTGCCTCTGGGATTTGGCAGGTTCTCATTCTCTCTGCAAAGTGAGCAAAAGGTGTTTGCACATTTTTAATTGTAAATTTGCCAATGCTATAGTGTGCAAGATTTGTGCTGGCAAGGAATATATTTTATACTCAATATACAACGTCTATTGTTATGTTAGATAATATTTATCTGACAATGTACTATTAATTGTTTGTATTCAGTTGTTTGTCACTCTCAAGTAGTTATAAGCGTCAGTTGGTTGACGATTGTGTTCCTCTTGGCAATCATCAGGTCCTTTAGATATATTGTGTATCATCGAGGATGGTAGTATCGTGTAGTCAGACAAATTATAATCCTTGGCTGACCTTCTCTGGTCTTCTTCTGTATAATAATTTCATGAGAAATAAAGACATTCTACCCTAGTGTCTAGTATGCAACGTCATCTTTATTATTACTTCATGTATTTGATTTATTAGAAATAGCAGTAAACATTTGGCGGCATTGCCTCAAAAGAAATCGGGTCAAAATTGTGTGATCCATGCCCTTAGATCCCAATAAAGGCAAAAGGAGGCCACAAAGTGGTCGAGACCAAGCAATCAAGTGATCTTTAAGGATTGTTGAAAAAAGAAAACAAAGAAAAAGATTACAAGAAATATTTGAGGAAAATCTAGTCAAACAATTCCCAAGTCAGAGTGTTTCCCAAGAGCAAAGTAAAAGCCAAAGCCTTAGCCGAAGTCATAGCCAGGAAGAAGGAAACCATCCAACAAGGAAGGCACAAATTGTACATGGAGTGAGTGAGAGTAGATTCGCCAGACGCTTACCACTCCCAGATGAAACATATCCCAACCTTGCCGACCAAGCAGACAACCCATCTATATAGACAACGTCCAACAAGGAGTAAGAGAAAGGAAATCACGAACTACCAAACAATCCACCACATTGAGAAACTATTCGTCTCAGGGGCACCCAAGACTGGAAGATCTGAATGATGCAGAGCAGGGGTAGTTATGGCTTCATTGATACCATATTTCACAACTAAGACACCTTCCAAACTTTAGGTGTAAGTTTCAACCCTTCAAATGGTGTATTTCACTTCCTAAGGCCTAGTCTTCCTAGTAACACTTCAAAACAGGGTTTTCAAGCATATCTCCCATGGCATGCCCAACCTTGACAATCTAGTTACCTTTGGAGATACCCTTTATGCCCCTCTTCAACATATCAAAAACTTGGATAATGTTGTTTTAGAGCATGACCCTCATTAATTGACAGATAATTCAACAATTAGGCCTAATTAGGCCACTTTCACAAAGAAGGTAAATGGTTTCTTGGCTCCAACTGCCAAATCTTCA
Organism: Thuja plicata; assembly: GCA_018584345.1. Classification (NCBI taxonomy): domain Eukaryota; kingdom Viridiplantae; phylum Streptophyta; class Pinopsida; order Cupressales; family Cupressaceae; genus Thuja; species Thuja plicata. The sequence goes on along the minus strand of MU226797.1, from coordinate 2,642,622 downwards.
TTCTAGGGCCTTAGGCATGTCTCATATGGTCTGAATCCACAATTTCCATCAATTGGAACACTCATCAATTCACCCTTCTATCAAACCCTTTGTCTAGCTATGCAAAACAAGCCTAATACATGGAGATATTAGGCTAGGGCATCACCAAATTGGCCTCTAGCACCTTCCCCTACTCCTACAAACTAATGGAACCTAAAAATACATCCAAAAACCTTCCATTCCACCGCATATTTTTCCACTGGTGGAATGGGCCTCCAAACATATTTTAATGATCCAAACCCTCACACCTAGGGTTCCAACATTGCTTTTAGTAAATTGCTTCTAACTTACTCAAATCTCAATGAAAATAGATCAAACCAAATGCATATGACAATAGATTCAATTCTCCATCAAGCCAAATAGGTTTCGCACCAATCCCAAGTCGTACACGACCACACGACTCTCTGCAACAACATTGGAACCAGAAAAATGCAGGAAACAATGATAGTTTTATTGCTTAAACATCACAAATTACATCCAATCCTTCCTTGGTCGATGACACAAGTTATTTACATAATTTTCCATCATCTCCAACGGTTACAGCTTCCATTTGAATTCCAACTAACTAAAAACCAAAGCTTGTCCATTATGACAACTTTTGCAAGAACAAGTTGCTTAGCAACTTTGACAAATTTTGTGCAACATTTTACAAATGACATCCTAAGACTCTAAATTGACCCAACCAAACACAAAATGGTCTAAAAGACCTTAGTCGATGTTCAAAACATAAAGACAAAGCCAATTGGCCAAAATGGACTCATGGAGGCATAACTGCACTAGATGCTCCTGCACCATACTCTTGGGGTGAACGAAAATCTCAAGTCTCTTTTGAGATCAGGTCCTGGGCTATGGTTTCATGCTTCTTGATGTCCTCCTTTGTCATTCATGTGGCATCTTCATTGGGAAGGCCTTGCCACTTCACTAGGTACTCATTGTATACCCTGTGCCTTGTTCTTTTGACTTCCTTGGTATCCAATATGCATTCAAGCTTCAACGGTTCACTTGGAGGTAAGTCATCGACCCAATCCTCATCTGAATCTCCTGATAAACCTGTATCTTCACCTACAATCACAAATCCTTTAAGAGGATAGAGGTCAGGAACATTAAAAATCGGTGAGATAGCCACTTCAGGAGGGAGTTCTATCTCGTTGTCCGGCAATATGGAGAGTTAGGTAGTTGCACAACCGAGGGTAGGTAGTTAACAGACGCGACGGTTCGCCTCGCACCCTCTCGGTCCCTACTTGTATGTAGTCTCTCGATGGAAGAGACAGATTTGCTATGAATACACTCTTGTACATGGTAACTTATGAGCAATGAAATATACTTGAAGTTCTCTCTTATTCTATATTGTGTACTTTACTATTCTGTATGACTTCAACAATTCTAGTTTACCCCTAAGAGCAAACATCTGGCATTGTTGCAGTACGATTCTGGGTGTTAACTAAGTTGAATGGCGAAGGGAGAGAAATGGGTCAACCACTAGAAGAGGGGAGGCAAACAAATAATGATGGACGACAAGAGCTGTACAAAGGGGAGCATGCATTGACAAGCGATTTTGTGATCATCCTGCAAGCAGCAATCGAGACCTATGTCCAAAGGGAGGCCTTAGAAGCAGACGTTCCGGAAGGAGCAGTTTGGAACGCGCTAGAAGTGAGCCCCACAGTCAATAGGTTGATGAACCATCTCCCCCGACTGTTGGCCTGGACATCCATCGCGCAGAGGAACCGACGGGAGGATACCGTGCAGGAACAACGTCGCCAATAGATCCTACGAAACTTCGAAGAGAACAACCGTCGGGAAGCTGAAGACCGCGATGGCAACCAATGAAGGGGAAATAATCTATGATATGTAGATTGTTGAAAGAATAAAAAGAACATTGAAATATTGTAAACAATGATGTCATCTGATTAACACATGTACAGAAAAGGAGAAAAAAAATGAATGAATAAAAAGTGTTCTATTAAATATAATGTTTTGATTTGATGCCCAATCTACTATATAAAGATAGAAATAAGAAAGCACAAACTGATGAATAGGAGGCCGCGCAGAGAACGTTAATCCTTTAAAAGCAAGCAGAACAACGACAAAGGCTAAGGCAACTTGCCAAAGGACAACCAATCGAAGGGTTGCCAGATAGGGATCACGAAGGTGTCACGGAAGGTGTAGAAGCCGAAGGAGAATGCTATGCGTTGCCAGAACATCGTAGGGAAAGAAGTTCGAAGGATTTGATTAAAGGGACTCAACAGCGGATAGATCTCCTCAAGGAGACCCGACATTGATTAAAGGGCCTGTCGCTCACACCGTGCATGGAGGCCAAGGAGACCCAAAGGAGTGAAAGAGGAGGAACCCCTATGGAGGGTGAAGAGGTCTGCAACAGAAGTGAAGAGGATACCGGTGCGACTGTAGGTGTTCAGGAAACACAAGCGCATGGTAGTCAAAACATTCTGCTAGGACCCCCCACACCTAACACAAGGGTTCATTCCAGTACACAGACGTACGGAGGGAAAAATATCCAGTCGAGTACCAACGCGCCCAGCACGCCCTACACAGGAGGGAGTTCCGGTACAACCAGCGCGGGTGGACAAACTCAACCTCCACCACTGGTAACCGTACCAATGGCAACAAATAAACAAAAATTACCCAAGTTCACAGATGATAGAAAGGAAGATCCTGTGAGACACTGCCGCACGTGCGAGACCATCTGGTCTGCAAATGGAGTAACAGACCAGGCAGAGTGGGTAAAACAGTTCCCTGCCACTCTGAGGGGTAGCCATCGATTGGTACTCCGATATTCATACTACAAAAGTAACTACATGGGATGAGCTATGGAAAGCATTTCAAATAGAGTTTCGGCTATTAAGAGATGACAATGAGATTGTCTTAGAAATCTATGGGACAAAACAAGGGAAAAAGGAGATTGTGCGTGCTTACGAGCGAAAACTCAAGGAGCTAGTCGGAAAGATGGACAGCCAACCGGCGGATGGCCTAAAAAAGAGATGGTTCGTCGAAGGCCTAAAATCCACCCCAAGGAAGAAGATGAAGATAGCGCCCCCTTCTTCATACGAAGACGCATATAATCGAGCAATGGACTTGGAGAGCAAACATAAGACTTCCAAAAAGAAGAAAAGTAAGTCATCCTCTGATGAAGATAACTCTTCAGAGGAGAGCAATAGCGATGAAGAGTCACAAAAAAGTCCACGCTCTACAAAAGGACATGGAAAGGATGTTGAAGGAATTCGAGAAAATGAAAGGAAGCACAAGCAAAGGCAAAGACAAGTTATGGTGTACAGAATGCAAGGAAAATGGCCACATGAAGGGTTCCTATCCAAAGAAGGCATTCTGTGACATTTGTCAGATTATGGGTCATTCCACCAACGAATGCCTGTACAACATGAAGGTACGGAACCAACAAGTGCTCTTCACCCAAGAGAAGCCATCCACATCAGGGGCGACGGAAACAACCAACAATGCATCTTCAGGCGAGTACCGAGGCAGCCGACGAAGCGGAAGGGGAAACAAAAACAACACTACAAGCATAATACAATATGACGCCAACGGACGCCCGATGATCCAGTGTAGGGCATGCAACCAATGGGGTCATTTTGCGACAGATTGTGACAAAGGAGACACCCCCCAGAAGCTATGTCGTTCGTGTGCCCCCGGCAACCACGTAGACGCCAACTGCCCAAAATCCGGCATTAACTAGTTAGACATCGAAGGAAGCACGAGTACAAAACAGGTATTGGCCGTCACCCGAGGGCAAGCAAAGCAAGCCACATATCCAGACCCTTGTACTGAAAAACAGAGAAGCGGGAAGCCAGAGCGGAGATCGAAAGGACCATGAAGGTGCAAAAGAACACACAGGAGACGGCCGGCACCTCGGGCCAGAGGGAAGCAGAACAGAACATACTACGGAAAATGCTGCATATGGAGGTACCGGTGAAAATTCAGGACCTCCTTCACACCATGCCTCAATTGGGGACAGCGTTGCTAGGAACAATGGCCACATAGACGAACACCACATATACGGATATCCTTGGAGGGTCCACAATAGATCCAATGTTGTTGGCCGTGAACAGCGGCAGACACCCTGCAGTAGTCGAGATGGGCATTCTTGGCACCATCTTAATAGATACCATAGTAAAAAGTAGGTCAGGAGTTAATGTCCTACCAGCGGCGACATGGAAAAAACTAGGAAAGCCGACCTTGTGGCCCCAACCTTCTACCTATTGGGTGCAAATCAACATGGGATCAAACCCCTCGAGACGTTGATGGCACAACCAGTCACTATTGGCACAAGGTCGTTCGTGTTGGACTTTGTTGTAATACCACTCAAGCAAAAGGGCTATGACGCCATACTGGATAGAGGGTGGCTAGTAACGGCAAAGGTCAACCATAACTGGAAAAAGAACATCCTCTCAATGGAAAGCGGGGGAAGGAAGTTCACCATTGATATCCGTACCAAGTTGGTGAATGAGGAAATGGCTTCTTCCCAAAGTCTGGATCCGAAGGGGAACATGACCAAAGGGAAGTAGGAAGGAGTCGAATGGAACCCAATGCCGAAGGTGTGCTAGAGTTGGAGGAATGCTCTGGGGATGACACGGGCTCGATGAACGGTCTTTTCCATTGGAAAATAGAGGACTATGAAATGTTCACGCCATCATGCAATATGCTAAGCATCAAGGAAGAGCCAGAGAAATTCCCTCAGGAGTACGGGGCATACAAGGAAGGAAATGCCAAGGTACATGAAGCCCCAGCACACCAATTCGATGATACGCATCCCATGCAATACGAAGAGCCAACAGTCAAACCAGTGAATCTTAGCAGTGAAATGGAACCCAAAATCATCCTAGTAGGGGATGATTGGAATCCAGTATTGAAAGCAGCGGCATTCAAAATCTTCATGGAATACAAAGATGCATTTGCATGGACGTACAAGGACCTCAAAGGAGTACCGCGAGAGTTGTGAGCACCACATACAGCGCTAGTGCCAGGAGTCGTACCGGTACAGAAGAGACCGTACCGAATGAATAAAAACTATGCCGCCAGAGTCAAGGAGGCAAAGATTATTTTTAAAGTACAGACTAGTGAATGGGTGTCCCCCATTGTCATATCTCTGAAGGAGGAGGGAAATCAAATTCGGATCTGAGTAGACTTCCAATGCCTCAACGCAATTACGGTGAAGGACCCCTTCCCCATCCCATTCACAGACACTATCCTCGAAGTAGCAAGGCATGAAATCTATTCATTTATGGATGGATTCTCGGGTTATAACCAAATATCTATTGCCGAGGAAGACATATTAAAGACAACGTTTGTGGTGGAAGACGGGGTATACGCCTACAACAGAATGTCATTCGGCCTTTGTAATGCACCAACCACATTCCAGAGGATAATTCTACACAATCGATAAAATGACAGTAGGTAATTTTAAGGCCTTTCTGGATGACTGGTCCATCTTTAGCGGAGAGGAGGCACAGCTGAAGGCTCTTGGAGAATGCATGGAGAGGTGTTGTAGGGCACAACTGGCATTCAATCCGAAGAAGTGTCAGTTCATGGTCCCCCAGGGAAGGCTATTAGGACACATCGTGTGCAAAGTCGGGTTAAAGACCGACCCTAATAAGATCCAAGACATTGTGGAGATGGAGCCTCCAACGGATGTCACCGGGGTCAAATCATTTCTGGGACACATTGGCTACTATATAATATTTATCAAGAGCTTTGTACAGATATCTTACCCACTCGACATTCTCACACGGAAGGGGGAACCCTACGTATGGGAAACAGCTCAAGCACAAGCCTTCGAAGAGTTGAAGTCACGGCTGATAGGGGCGCCAATATTGGCATATCTGGACTAGGATAAAGAATTTCATGTGCATGTTGACGCCTCCAACTTTGCAATAGGAGCTACGCTGGCTCAGGTTGGCGACCATGGGTTGGATCACCCTGTCTACTTCGTCAGCAGATTGTTGTCTAGGGCGGAGAAAAACTACAGTACCACAAAATGGGAGGCCCTCGGCATGGTATATGCAGTTCAAAAATTCAGACACTACCTGTTGGCGACTCCATTCACATTTTATGTGGATCACCAAGCCTTAAAGTACTTGGTGAACAAACCCATCATTCAGGGAAGGGTGAGTCAATGGTTGTTGTTGCTTCAGGAGTTCACGTTCACTATCATAGTATGACCGGGAAAAAGCCACGTAATCGCCGACCAGCTCTCCTGAATCAAATTTGGAGAACCAACCGAAGGAGTGAATGAAGAATTCCCAGATGCACACATGTTCCACATCACAATCTTGTCGGCATGGTACACTAGCATTGGAGAGTATCTCTCCACGTCACAGTTTCTGAGAGAGATGCAACCAAGTGAACAGAGAAAACTTGTTCTGAGGAGCCGTACATTTCATTTGATCAACAGATTGTTGTATAAAATGGGGCTCGACCAAGTCCTCAAGAAATGCGTCATGGAGGAAGAGGTTTCGAGTGTCTTAAGGGAGCCACATGAAGGACTTGCAGGCGGACACATGGGTCCTGATACAACAGCACAGAAAATACTCCTTGCAGGTTTGTGTTGGCCAACGTTGTATAACGACGCCACGGAGTGGGTCATGGGCTGTGACACTTGCCAGCGGGCCGGGAAACCACTCAAGAGGGATTTCATGCCTTTGAACCCCTCTTGCGCACGAGCTTTTTGAGAGGTGAGGACTTGACTTTGTGGGACCCCTAAAGGCTAGTAGACCACAAAGGTGCCGATACATAGTGGTGGCCACGGAGTACTTGACAAAATGGGTAGAAGCACAAGCACTACCGGATAACTCGGAGATGACCATTGCAAGGTTTATCTATGAACAAATCGTCACGAGATATGGCATCCAGATACAGCTAACAAGTGACAGGGGAGGTCACTTCGTGAATCATGTTGTAAAACTCCTCACAACCGAGTTCAAGATCTTTCATTCCATATCCAGTCCGTACTACCCGAGAGCAAATGGGCAGGCAGAAGCATTGAACAAAATCTTGGTATTGGTGATCTATAAATCTTGCAGAGTGGAGAAGGAAGACTGGGAGGAGAAATTGCCCTCTGTCTTGTGGGCCTACCGAACCACTTATAAAGTGACCACGAGACAGACGCCATTTCAACTAATGTATGGGCAGGAAGCGGTGGTCCCGATGGAGTTCATGGTGCCAAGCCTCCGGATAAAAATTGACATCAAGCTCCGAGATATGGAAAGCCTCTGGGAACGGTTGTACGCCCTCAATAAGCTCGACGAGCGGCGGATGATGGCGCAATGGGCAACAGACGTCGCTCAACAACACAGAAAGCATTGGGATGACAAGCACTTCCCTCAGACTAGATTTTATCGAGGTCAACTGGTGTTGAAGTATAACAGTAAGATACTTTTTTTTTATAAACGTACGGTACCGTACAGACTGGGGTTGTACAATCATACTACAAAAAAGAAGAGGATTTTCGTACGGTTATAAAGGTTGTACAACGTACGCCACTTAGCCAACAAGAGGAGCCTGCAACGAGCACGAGGAGCCCCGTACGAAGGGATAAGACTGCACGCCAACAGCAAGCAGGAGTCCGTACACTGTACGGCCATTAGCAGCAAAATGCAACCGTACATCGTACGGTTTGAGAAAAACGATTGGGCTATACAATCCGTACACTGTACGGTTTGGAAAAAAAAAAAGCCAACGATATTCGTACGGACCCGCCAACACATAAAAACCGCACCCATACAGACCGACAACATAGCATACAGCAAATTTAAGCTTGTTATTGTTGTTTTTGACCGTACGGTTGTATGGACGAAGTACAAAGGTAGAGATTGTACGGCATTCAGGCATAGTATGTAATGTCCCCTTTTTTTGGGACATTAGAGAATTCATTGGCCAACCTTATAAAAAATTAAATGACTTAAGGGGACTTAAAAAGGGAGATTATAAAAGTCAATTTAATATTATAAGGAGAGTTAATAAGAGACAAAAGGGCTAGGAGATGAAAAACAAAGAAGAGGAAGTTGAAGAGACACCCCTTGACACATTAAATAAGGGAATGAAGACTCATTTTGGGAATGCTTGGTTATTGATTTTGGAATTGTCTCTTGGAGATTGGAAGCTCTCAGCTTCAGTTTCTTTTCAGCCTTAAGGACAAAAACCCTTTTGGCTTAAAGGTGGATTGGACGTAGCCCCAGTTCATCGACAGAGTGGATTCACATTAGAATTCACCATTGAGTTTTCAGGTTCTTGCATCCAGTCTGACTGTATTTGTTGTTTATAAGATTGGATTATTTTCTTAGTTATTGTATTGCTGATGTAACATACAATAATGGTTATTTCTGAGGGTTTAATTTGATAAATTGCTGGTTTATTACTGGGATCTCTATATTTGTTGCAAAGTTTATCATTGAATGAATTCTGCAAATTATTTGGAGTTGTTGTGAAAACAATATCCCACTCGGGATATTGCAGTGGTATCAGAGCTGTTTGTCCTGCCAGCCTATGAAGTTCAATAAATAACTAAAATAAAAGAAATTGAGAGTAAGAAGGTCGAGGATTATTATTTCAAGGCTTGCCGTGTGAAAGGAAATACGAGGTAGTTTTTATTCATAGCTTCAAAGTTGGGAGTGTCGACCCAGTGATTCTTGTAGTCGTATTCCATCTTCAAGTGTGAATCGGTGAAAATTGGAGCTTCTTGTCGCTAACGGATTTGTCTTTGGCAGAGAAAAAAATCATTTTGGATTACAGAGTCTATTTCTGGGACTGCGTTTGCAGACATTACCTGGCATATATCTGGTCCATTGTTTTGGTATTGAGCTTTAATGTCGTTGAATGTTTAGAGGGATCTGTTTTTGACAAACTTGGTGCATACCGTGAAGTTGAAGATTAACATTCATCGGCCCTTGTTAATATTTTATTATGGTCAGTGTTGAAAAACATTTGCCGTGAATTCATATTGTGAATGCCTTTGAGTGGGCCCGATTTTTTATTTGATAAAGTTTGAAGATTATTTGAGGCTACCGATATGGGCTGGAACATTATAGATTGATATTATATTTCGTAAATGAAGTTGCTGCCGAACTTATAAGATTTTTTATATGAATAAGGGTGGCCCGATGAAATATATATATTCGACATTTAAACTATTGAACAATAGAAAAGTGCAGGCTCATGGTCGATTCTATTATTAAGAGGTATTTTTGTAAGTTTGGGAAGGGCAATATTTGAGATAAATATTTCATGCCCGTGGCGGAAGATTATTCAAGGAAGAATACAGAGCTTTGAATAAGTGGGTAACTTTTTTTTTTACAGCGGCAACCTCAGTTTTGTTAATGTTTTGGCCTTCACGGCAAAGATCAATGCATCGGACAAAGTGGCAATAATAATAATTAATATATCGGATTCAAGGAAGAATACAGAGCTTCGAATAAGTGTTGGGTAAATTATTTTTTTTACACCAGCAACCTCAGTGTTGTTAATGTTTTGACCTTTACAGCAAAGATCAACGCATTGGACAAAGTGGCAATAATAATAATTAATATATTGGATATATTATTGATATATTTAATTATGATAAAATTGGTTGGATAATAATAAATATAAAAGGTTATATTTATCATTAAGGATTGATTTTAATAATTAAATATGGAGCAAATAATATAAAAGAATATATTATTATTATGGAACCAAGTAGACCAACTTCGGAGGCCAAGAGTTTATCTTAATAAGCTCATATATTAGAGCGACTTGGAGAAGGTAAGAAGCAACCAAAAATATAACGTTGCCTTCTTCCTTCAGCAAGATCTTTGGATGAGCAAATTTAAAGAGCAGATTGGAGGCTACTAAGAGCATAATAACTAGGGCAGAATTCAAGGACAATTTAAGCAGCCCTAAAGCTCGAATTAGGGCAGAATTAGAGCACCCTAGAAGGGCGAATTAAGGCAGATCAAGAAGGGCGAACTAGGGCAAATTGGAGCAGCCCTAGAAGAGCGAATTGAAGACCTTCAAGAGCTGATTCATAACAGTCATTGCGGACAACATTGAGGGACTAATTTGAAGAATACAAAGTGCAGATTTGAAAGCCAACAAAAGGATAAATTCAGACCTTCAAATCCGGGTATTATCTTTCTTTACTTGATAATATTTATTATATCATGTGTCTTAGTATTTGAAAGACCTCTATAGATTGTATATTCCTTGCTATAATCTGAAAACATTAACAAGTTTTACGGAAAACTCCCCATTCATGGGGCCTTAATTTCATCAATATCCGTCTAACTCTTTTCATAATTGGGAAGAATTGCCAGAAACGACGATGTTGATTAGAGTTAGGGAATTGCAGAAGCCTTGGGCGCTATCAGAAAGTTACCGTTACCAATGACCAAGAGTTTGATTGAACCGTTGAATTTCTAGATACCTACCATTACTAAACTGGGAGAAATAATATATTCTTGGCGCCACTTAAGATACTCAAGACTTGCGATGAAGGACAAGTGTCAGGTTACATCAAAAATATTGGCCATATTCTCCCAATATCATTTGTGTAACTGAGGATTTATGTTAATACTGAAGCGTATATCTATTGGTTATTGGGGGGGAATGAATTCAAGAGCTATACAAGCGATGATAGACTCTGCTAATGACAGTCTTTGAAGACTTCATTATTTTTGTGCGCTGAGAATATTGCTCAGAAGTATTTCATCGCAGGAGTATTAAGGAAGCAGTTAAAACTATGCGCACCCAGCCAACCTGGGGGAGAGTTCGCATACAGCAAATATTGTAATCTCTAGCATTACAATGTTGTGTGTCGAAGCATACTTTTGCAACCGAGTCTGGAGTGAAGGTTGCGCTATCTATCGATTCCACGGCAGTGTCTGTACAGACTATTTCCTGTTGACATTGATTGAGAATCTCCCATTCTGCACAAGCAGACGTTTCATACAGTAAACAGAGACAAGTTAACTGAGCAGTGGAGTAAAGGTGTGATAAGGGAAGAGGACACTTTTATCTAGTCGTAATGAATGAAAAGAGGCGTCACAATCCAAGACTAATCCAAGGAAATACGGTGCGGTGGACAAGTAGTATGGCAGAGAAAATGATTCGAAGAGCTTTGTTTATGCGGGTTGAAGATTAAACGCTGGTATTTTCATTCGAGGCTATAGCAAGTATATCTGACGTTTGTACACAGGGCGTATCAAATCTGGTGTGAGAGATTGTCATAAGGAACTGCAAACAGGGTTTGAGAATTGTCGTGAGTCTTACTCTATGTCATGGTGTTGGTTCTCTGGTATCGCAGTTTTAATCTGATATTGAAATCCTGAAGATTATATAGGTACAAACTTCTGTGTATGCCGGTAACCATTTCTGAGCATATTTTTGTCTGCTCGTTGGGAATTTTGCATTCTATCTTTCTGTGACAACAACATGAAGGAAAACGGTTTTTGCGTGTGAACACCATTGTGAAGGAACAACCCTTCAATCTCTTAGTGAATGTTAGCATGGTTAGCTTGAACGAGTATTACCAACGACTCTTGCAAACTAGAAGCACATAGAACCTGCAGGTAAACTACTGACTATTTGTGAAGAGGCTGTCTCAGTACAGGATAAAAGTTTCTTGTATTCTTAATGCATGAATATCTATATACTCAGAACTTGGAAAAACTCAAAAGTAGCAAAGGTCGTTGACTACAGTTGTTGGCATAAATCTTTTGATAGCCCTAACAGCCATGAAAGACAAGTTGTTTGGTGAAATGTCAGAATTTTTAAATCAAATGGAAATTATTATTCTGCATTTGTTTTCTTCATGAATGGTTCTTGCATTGAAAACACAAACTTGTAGTATTCCATCAGATTTATAAACTGAAACTCATATCCAGCAGTCAAACTATTTGATGGAATTACCTTAGAGAGAATGCAAAAATATCAATGGTGCAAGCCAGGAATTATTTCATCAATCTTGAATGCAATCAGACAAACTTTTCGGATGTCTTCATATTGCAAACCTATTTGAATTTTCCAGCGGATAAGACAGTCAGGAGTAAATTATGGATTCTCTTATTAACAAATGAATTGCACCAGGTGATTGGACTTGGTTGGCGAGAACTATCTATGATCAGGCTGAGAAACTCAGTGAGTTTCCGCAAACCAGATATGACACCTTATGTTTTCTTCGTAGGCTGGAAAATAGTTTGAGTTTGGTAGAGCAGTCACCTTCAGCAGTGCTACAGATAGCCATGGATCCTACAGTGACAGTGTTGGGTGAGCACAAGTACCTGAGGCATAATGATAGCGAGATTAGACTTGCTCTTGCCCTATGTTATAGTCAGTTTATGAGGATCACAGCTCCATTGGTCCCTTATGATGATGACACTATAAGAGAGGTTTTCAGTTGATCATCGACTGTGTGGTTGGGATTGGTGATATTGGGAGTCCCACTTATGCATGGAAGGTTAGGATCCTGGAGTTGATGGCATAGGTCAAATCATGGGTTGCCATGCTTGATTATGATCAGCAGAACTTGGTATTGCAGTTATTCAGGCTTTTTGTTGAGTCCATTAGCTCAAGGCGTGCCAGGTGTATCCAAGATCACATGAGAGATATTATGATTTCCATTGTTGACAACATGGACAACATACCTCAGTTTCTTTTGACCTTTCTTATGATGGTCCGTAAGCGTGAGAAGTTGATATCTCCAACTGCCTATGTATTGGTATGTAGTGTCCTTGATCAATGCAAAGATAGATTGAACCCTGGTTTGGTTGAAGAGGATCTTAATTCACAAGTTACAGGGTGCCCCAGTAAGAGCTAGAATCAAATGAGAAAAGATGAGATTTGTTTCACATGCCAAGAGGCATGGTCTTTGGGACACATTTGTGAGAATAACAGGGAGGAAGAAGCAGCCCAAGAAGTGCAGATCAGCATTGAGGAAATGGAAGACTCCATGGTCCAGCTTCAACATAATGAAACACAAGAGATGGAATCAGTTATTGGTGTTAGTAAAGAATATACTAGCATCTTATTTGGTGACATGGAAGTTATTCTTAATAAATATCATGATGACCATAAGATGGAAAATGTGTCATTCCATGGGCTAATTGAAAACAATGATAACATAGTTGATGAGACAACGCAGGTTGAGGAGGACAATCTAGAAAATGTTGCTCCCATAAGTGATGATAAACCAGAAAAATTAATACAGGACAGCCCACTTACATTTGATGAAGTTGGTCAAAAACCCTTGTCACTTCATGATTTAATGGACATGTTATTGGTCAAGGAAGAGGAGCTTGTACAAGTAATAACAAGGATGTATAAATCTTACAAACTTGTTGAAGATCTCATGCAGAAGACTAAAATGGAAGAAGTGCAACATGGAAGTGTACGTGGTATCACTAGCTCTCATTTGCATACCATTCAAGTAGCATTCAGTAGGATGAAAACAGATTACTTGCAGTTGCTTATGGGTAGGGATCTTGCCATTAAGTTTGGAGAAGACAAGGAGAAAGAGAATGATGAGCTTTGCCTTCAACTTAGCATGACACATTACTCTTTGTACAAGGCTGTAAATCAAATGCCTATGGCAGCCACTCATGAGGAAGATGGTCTTAATCCTCGAACCCAGGAGGTCAAACAAATTGTAGAGGGGATTCACACCATGGGCAAAAAATGAAGGTAAACATTGCATTTCCACTTCATGTCACCTATATGAAACACATTATGTCAGAGAAGACCATATGGACCAGCAAGACGATAGGTTTGAAAAGTCTGATTTTTACAACAGCAACTGTATGCTTATTCATCATCATGATAAATCAAGTGATATCGGCTCTGAAACTTCATTTGGTGAGGATAATTTCATTGATGAGAATGTAGGGTTGAGTGGTGATAGTTATGGTGAATCAGAAAATTCAGGGTTGTCTCTAAGGGGTATTGAGGTTTCCCACAATCTGTCTAGAGATTTATCACCGAGAATTTATGAAATGGCAGCAATGCACTTATTGATCGGTGATTTTATATTTTCAGAGTTGACTTGGTCTACGAGGAGTTCCGAGTTGTATGCTGAGTTGGAAAGTCTTTGTGGCTTGAGGACTACTCCTTATGAGGAGTCTACCCTTCTAGTTCAGTGGCACAGGGACTACAACATTATTATCATTTTGGTTGTTGATCCGGGTTATAGCAGCGACATTCACTCGCTTAATGAGTTGATTATCATGCATATGGGAGGCAGGTTTGGCATCTACTTGTTCAGTTGGATGATACAGGAAGATGATAGATTGATGATTATCTATTCCTACTCCCAAGATCAGATGGTTAGATTGATTTGGGATCCAGGAGTTGACAGATTGAGCACCTTGCATTGTGAGGACGGGGTTGGGTTACTTAATTGTTTGAGGGATAGAGCACTTAGGTTCAGAGTAGCCCAACAGGCAGAAGCAGCAGTGTCTCTCAGGATGGTTTGGGACCCAGGGAGCTTATGGTTGGACGAGTTGCACTTGGACATCCTTCCTCGCAGTATGATAGGATTTTATGTCACTTGTTCCAGTATAGAATGTAAAGCTTTTGGCAGGTTCATATGGGATCGTGGTATTAATGTATGGCTACATGATTGCTTGTGGTCAAGCAATCTCAAGGAGGTAGGACTGTAATGTCCCCTTTTTCTGGGACATTAGAGAATTCATTGGCCAACCTTGTAATAAATTAGATGACTTAAGGGGACTTAAAAAGGGAGATTATAGAAGTCAATTTAATATTATAAGAAGAGTTAATAAGAGACAAAAGGGCTAGGAGACGAAAAACAAAGAAGGGGAAGTTGAAGAGACACCCCTTGACACATTAAATAAGGAAATGAAGACTCATTTTGGGAAGGTTTGGTTATTGATTTTGGAATTGTCTCTTGGAGATTGGAAGCTCTCAGCTTCAGATTCTTTTCAGCCTTGAGGACAAAAACCCTTTTGGCTTAAAGGTGGATTGGATGTAGCCCCAATTCATCAGCAAAGTGGATTCACATCAGAATTCACCAATGAGTTTTAAGGTTCTTCTTGCATCCAGTCTGACTGTATTTGTTGTTTATAAGATTGGATTATTTTCTTAGTTATTGTATTGCTGATGTAAAACACAATAATGGTTATTTATGAGGGTTTAATTTGATAAATTGCTGGTTTATTACTGGGATCTCTGTATTTGTTGCAAAGTTTATCATTGAATGATTTCTGGAAATTATTTGGAGTCGTTGTGAAAACAATATCCCACCCGGGATATTTCATAGTACAAATAGTTCTTGTTGGTGTGGGTTTTCACATGAAGGAAGAAAACGGTTATTCATGCATTCAGCTGGCAAACGGAATTGGAGAATGCAGTTACAAACAGGTGCCTCCGACATGGACAAGAAAGACAAGGTACTACCATTGGGAGTAAAAGTTGTAGGCAAGACAGATGCCAGCGCAAGTGCCAAGAAGAAATTGAAGGGCAAGACACAAATGGCAGACCAAAAGGAAGCAGTGACTGCACAGTCAACTTTTATGCTGCTTTGTTGGGTAGAGTTGCAATAAGTTCTATGTGGTGGCTTTCACCCCTCATAGGTGGAAAACAGTTAGGGAGATCATCTAATACAGTGTGTTTGTACTTGCCCAACGAGGCTTGAATCTCACTAGATATCTCATCACCCTTGGTTACTTTCATGACTGATTTTGTTCTGATTACTATGGCATATCCCTATCCTCCTTTCAAGGTTTTCACAAACTCTTTCTCTCCCGCCAGCATTACACTAGACCCAACTTGCTTGACTATGCCCTCATCTTGCAATGGCATGAGTGTAAATGAAGTCTCGTCCTTATCTATCACATATGTATTCTTATGGCCATCATGTTTAGCTCTCCTATCATACAGCCATAGTCTCCCGAAGAGTAGATGACATACATCCATTGGGATGATGTCACACAATATCTTGTCTTTATACCCCTCAATATTGAACTCAACCCATGTTTGCTCATTTACTAGGACTTGTTGGCCCTTATTTAGCCAAGAAACCTTGTAAGGTGTGGGGTGTGGGACTCTCTTCATGCTCAACTTTTCTACAATTTCTAAGGACACCAAATTATCAGTAGAACCAGAATGTACAATAACCTTATATACCTTGCCTTGAGATTCACAAGTGGTTTTGAACAATGACTTCCTTTATGGACGCTCTCTTGTTGTAGGTACTTTAATTAATGTCCTCATCATTAGGGATTCACCTATCTTTGGAGAAGCATGTTGAGAAGGGGAGTTAACACTTTCATTGTCTTCTTGTACCAATTGTGTTCTCCTTTCACCTCTATGTGAAGTTGTAGATTGCTTCTTCCGGCACTTCCATTATTGATGACCAAATTGGTTACATTGATAGCATCTACCTGAGAAGGTATTTGACCCTCTCCCTTTTCCACCAAATCTACCTCTACCATTTGGCCTCCTACCTCTGAAATTGCCCCTTGATTCACCACCTTGTTCATTGTGGCTTCTTGTCTCTCCTTGTTGCCTTTGTGACTGTCTTGTTCCTCCAAAATTGCCTCTTCCTTTGAAGTTCCTTCCTCTGCCTCTACCTTGCTGCTCTTGTCTCCTTTTGACCTTTTTATCATCCTTGATTGTTATCGTGTAACACTCTTCCACCGTATTTGGTGTGGTTAAACTTAACTCATCTTGGATGCTAAACCTCAAGACATTGAGATACCTTGCCACCATTTCTTCATCACCCTTGTCATACCTTGTCCTTATTGTCAACTTATAGAATTCTTCTATATATGCTTGTACATCCATCTCTTTTTGTTTAAGATTTTGCAACCTCCTATGCAACAGAATGTTGTAGCCGTTTGATAGGAACTTCCCCTTGAGTTTTGCCACCACCCAGTCCCAAGATATAAGAGCCCTGCTCGCTCTACTACCGATATACTGGCACAAGCTGCTATTATTCTCCGAAGAATTTGTGTTTTTGGTGTTTTCGAAATTTATGTTTTTTTTGTGTTTTTTTGACAATATAAAAACAATGCATGAAATAAAATAAACTTTCTTGCAATAACCAAATAAGCAATGCTTATTAGTTATTTCATTCAATGGATAACCCCTTGCATACACATGCAATAATTGGAACAAAGGAATGTAATTAACAACACTTATGAGAACCTGGTATGCAAACGCAGCCCTATAGTTTTGCCAAAATTGATCACAATCTTCATACAATGCTAAGAAACTCCTAGGCATCTATGTCTGGAATGAAAGAGCAACCCAAAAGACCGTGCAATTAGACCTAGAGGTTTGGCGTCAAGCTTAGAAGGCTCACACATCTGCTAACATGGAACAGCTGCTTCAAAAAAAGTCACCACAAACTATGATCCCTTGCTTCGATTCTTATTTGCAGGCTGCCAATTACAATCTCTGCTATCTATAACAATGTCAACTAATTCAAACTCCTCTAAATTCTTCTCATCGTTTTAAGCTCAAATGTAGCTCAGAGATAAGCCACTCTATAGCAAATTCCAGTGTTTATTTCAACACCTCAAATATTGAATCCTTGTAGAAGAGCACGTTCCTCCAAGTTGCAGAATCCTTTGTAAAGTTGCACCAAATCCGAAGAAGGTATTCACGCCAAACAATGTCAAATACTCAATCATTCATGAGGTCGACTTTGTTTCTTGTCCTTTACATACTTCTCACACCAAAAACACTTGCTTTTGTGTTTTTAAAACATTAAATATATTTGCTTTAGTTCCTCATGTGTTGACTTAGGAAAACATTAAATAGGTCCCCTTATTATAATATTCATTTAATGCACCTTTAGAGTCAATTGGCCCCACGCATTAAATAACTTTGTATTATAACTTCATAATGACTTTATTATTAATAAAGCGACTCTATTAATGATAAATAATATCAATAAGTTGAAAAATGCGTAAAAACACGACAGGAGGATTCGAATGAAAATCGGCGAAAATGGCATGCGAAAAACGAAAGACAGCGAAGAATCGAAGCAAACACAATTTCAAAGCAGTTAAATCATTGGGAAGCGCGGATCTAGGTTTTCAGTCAAAGGAGGCAGTAACAGGTACCAGTGAGACTGGTTTCTGTTGTGAGGTCTTTCACACATCGCCCCAATTCTTGGGGACCCCCTGTTTTTTTTGGATTCCGGAGTTGATCTTGAGAGATTTGAAAGTGAAATTGATAAATTTGTGGGCGTTCAATGGCATCTCAA
>MU226797.1:2579977-2618962 GCA_018584345.1 Thuja plicata | reverse complement strand
TTCATCAGCCCTGTGAATTTAGATTTAAAAAATGTGTTTTTTCGATATTAGCTGATCCCTGGATGTGGAGGTTTGTTTGTCTGGTTTTTAGGCAGGACTAACCAAGCAAGGCTCAAGTCCTAATCACGACAAAGCAGGAAGATCAGAGATTTTGTCTTAACAGCATGACTAGCTTAATCATTGTTTAATAATCAATGTATAACCTTTAGATATTGATTTTTAAAAAATCATATCTCGATAAGTATCGAGCCGTGGGTATGCCTACGGAAACTATGTATTTAACAAATCTCGTCTTTGTACGAGTCGTGGGTATGCCCACGTTTTTTTTGTATATGGACAGGACCTTTGGTCCCGGGCAAGGCTGGAGGTTTTCTCAACCCCGCTCTTTCCTACCAGCGCCTGTAGCAAGCGGGGTCACACTGTAAAACAATTATTTATATTAATAAAAAAACTCTTTAGGGCTTCGGCCTTTTACCGATCAAAAAAAAAAAATAATATCAATAAGTCCAAATTGAATCATTTGTTAAGCCAACTGAGATTTGGAGTCAACCACTGAATAGAACATAGGTCCAGGTGCCCTACCAAAAATAGAAACTCCTTAACATTGACTTATTATAAATAGTAAGTCTCCTAATAACTACTCAAGCCAATGGTGCCAAATCTCAACACTGCCACCAACCTGTTCAGGCACACTGCTAAAGATGGAAATCCTGACTTTCCTAAAATAAACACTTACTATAAATAGTAAGTGGGCCAAACTGAACCGAACGAATAGCAACCCTAAACACTCTTGACCTCTAAAATGGTAATTGACCTCTGGTTTTGCCAGCTAAAAGCCTCTACCCATCTTATTTAGCCTGTGAGGGCCACTGATAGGCTAATCCAAACCACAAACCATGGTGAGCTATAATGAGGACATTATAGCCCGCCTTCCCTAAAATTGCTTGTCCCCAAGCAATCTCTCATCTGAAAGCTCATTGTACTCAACCCGAAGAGAAGTCACAACTCCACCAAAATCCCACATATAAGACTTTGTAATCTCCCTGGCATCACTAACCAATTCCAGTAATGACATCATTGTCAATACAATCAGCAGAATCTACCAAACTAAAACCATCTCAACATCTGATGTCGTAGGAACAGAAACATCACACGGGAGCAACTCTGCAGGCAGGCAAGATTTGTCAGCTTTCTCTGCGCAAGATAGACTATCATACAAATCATCCAGCTCATGCGCTACTAAACTGTGCATCTAGAAATCATCATGTACATGTGGATCAAATGTAAAACTATATGCATTCCTCACCATGCACACCCTTGAAAATTCATCTGCAATGCCTAATTGGAATCCTGATGTACTGGTAGGATCTGAAACATCATGATGGCTCATCTAAGGTGAGTGATCAACATCAACCTCAAAAAGAGGATTGTCAAATGACAATTTTGTATACATCCCAAACAGAGGATTGTTCACAAAGTGAACCTCACCTCTATGTTGATCAAAACTTTGTATCCTTGAACTGCAAGGAGACATAATATGTGTCAGACTCCTCCTATACCATATCATGCTCCTCTATCATCTTGCCCTTCTCTCTAAAAAGAGAAATAGAGCGCGAACTCCCCTCTATGATTCCCCTCAACACATACCTCCTGCCCTGGTACTCGAATCTCATCTCCATCAACGGTAGGCTGAGGGTGAGCACTCCAATGTCTTGAAGCCACTGTGTTCCCAGCACTATGTCTAACTCACCCAAATTGACTACATAGAAATCAGCCTGTAGCTCATAGTCATCAAATGAAAGAGTGAGATTACAAATACATCTAGTGCAGACAAGGGTATAACGATCTGCCACTCTGACACAAAATCCAACAAATTCCTCTGTCTGACGTATACACCTACTAACAAATCCTTCATCAATGAAATTGTGTGTAGCCCCAGTGTCAAGCATGACAACACATCGTTGGCCCTTCACTAATCCTCTAATCCTGAAAGCAAATGCATGTGGTACAGTGGTGGATAATGCCAATAGAGATAGTTTAGCATAAGGACCAAACTCAAGAGAGGCTTTCCGAGACTATAGGAACCCCCTGTGGTTCTAACTTTGACAAACATTGAATTGTTTCAATTTTGGATGTTTGACAAATTGTCAAACACTTTGCAAGCAAGCTCTATCTTGCTGTCTTTTATTTTCAGATTGTTTTTGCTTGCTTGGAATGGTTTCAAATGAATTTTAAATGCTTGCAAATGATTACTAAGATATCTAGGCAAAAAACTAAAATGCAAATGCAATCCTTTCTGTCTTTTTGAATGCATACATATGATTTCTACATGTAAAATGTGCACCTACAACCAATGGACATTTTCACAAACAGTTGGCATGCATCCTTTCAATTCTCAAACAATTTACAATGAATCAATTTGCAATTTATGGAGACTTTAAACAATCAAGCGAATAATATAAAAACATGGTAAGCACGGGTTGTGTTATTTCTTCAACATTCATAGAATTGTCTCCATACAAATAACAATCCCTTCCAATGCACACAGTTGAAGATATTAGAGGGCCCCAAATGCCAAACAAATTCTCTTTATTGCTCACGTCACTTCCTGATACCCTCTTGGAAACAATAAACAACCTGTGGCCGGTATAATTCAGGTACGGCTGCTAATTGGAATGCTAATCTCAGCCACTATGAGCCACGTCTCCTAATGTTGGGTATTTATTATCAATAATCTGTTGCTACCGATAAACAACAAAAATCTGAAGTAATTCCACACCAATCTCATCCAAGAAAGCTCAATGATGACTCCTGGTTGAAGACATTCTAATTGCACAATTCATTGGGTGTTTCACCAATTCACTATGCTGAAATAACTTGGAAGAATTCACAGTTCTTCAAGCTTGAATCTGAAAACCTTGTTTCAATTTCTTCTCCACACAAACAAAAGCAAATGCACAAGTCATAGAATGAATCCATTTTCCCCTGCCTTGGCTTTTTTATAATTCTCCAAGAGATATCTTCCCAAGTACTCTTCACATAACTTAAAAATTACTTAGCTTTCTATACCATTTGCTCTTGTTGCAATTCAATTATAATATTCAATTATAAACCCTTCTTTTGGTGCACAATATAATGTATACTTTATTAACACTTATATCTCCCTTTAAATAAAGTGCACTTAATTTATAAATGATATGCACTTAATCAATTATTATTAAAGCATAACTTTAATAATAATTATAACATTATAACTTCATCATTAATCATTATTTCTCAATTCCGACTGAACCTGAGAGTTAACCATTGTATCCATTGTGCATCCAACTGCCTTACTAAAAATAGTAAGGGTCCCTCTCTAACATCCACTGACTTACTATAAATAGTAAGTCTCTAAACTGAGCCAACTGACGAATGGATTAATCACTGTGCATACCTTGAGTCCGGGTACCCCTGCCACAAATAGCTCTAACCACAATTTGACTTACTATAAATAGTAAGTCCCAAACTAGAAGCTTCGTCAATGTCACCACAAGTCCATACTGCTAGCAAACTGCCCAGGTGCCCTGCCAAAGACAAAAACTCTGACTTACCCAAAATAGACACTTACTATAAATAATAAGTCTGTCGACCTTACTCAAACGAAGAGCAATCCTGAGCATCCCTGACCTTTGGAGTGGGAATTGGCCTCCAACTCTACCAACTGGACCGTGTGAACAACTCCATTAGCCTATGATGGTCAGGAAATAGGCTAATCCTCTGAAAGATGACACTCATGAAAAAGGGGACATTACAGAGCCTCATAAACATCAAAAACAGTTGGCTGATATGTGTTTTAAGCCTCATCATCATCATAGTAGACCCACATAGAACGGTTGGTCTTGCCCTTAGGCCTCAACGGGCAAGTGTGGCAACGAACATAGGGTTCTTTGCACCAATAACAAAGTTGTTTCTTTCTTAAATCCTCACAAGTTGCCTCATCATATTCTGCTCCTGATTTATTCTTTTGATCAATAATTTGTGGGTGATCCTCTTCTGAAGGCAAGGTGGTAGATTTAGGCTTGAATTGCCCTTAGTAGCTGAAAGCTCCATACTCCTTCCCTTTTTAATGGCCCCATGCAGGAAAGGCGGATCAAAAGCCTTAAGCCAACCTCTCAATGGTTGTTGAAGTCCCTCAGTAAATAACATAGCCAAACGTTTCTCTGTCACATTAGGTACCATTGCAATAAGCCTTTGAAACTCACTAACGAAAGAATCAAAATTGTCCACCTGTCTAAGCTGAGTAAGATCTCTGCAGTATGACTCTGGATCCTTTTGTCAAAATGCTCAGCCAATTTGTCAGAGAACTCCTGATAAGAGGTAATGAGATTATGTTGCAAGGTGACCATCCTATGATTGTCTCGCCGACCACATTTGAGCTCCGTGGTTGAGTTTCAATGGATTGGAGACATCTAATTCTGGCAGAATATGCCAAAGATACTTGGGCTACAGGCATAGTTGAGGGTTCAGTTTAGGACAACAGGTATACAGTTGTAAATGATCTTATCATTTACAAGGGAAAAAATTTCTTGACCCCAAGATCAGAGAGAAGAGCAAAGTGTTGAGGACCTTTCGTGATGTGCCCATGGCAGGACATCCCGGGTACTTTAAAACTTATAAACAGATACGGGGACGTTTCACTTGGAAAGGCCTTAAGTCAGATGTTCTTCGGTATGTGAGAATGCCCTATTTGCCAGCAGAATAAACAGGAGCATATTTATCCTACAAGATTACTTCAGCCACTCCCCATTCCTGATAGGAAGTGGCAAGGTTTATCTATGGATTACATTACAGGCTTGCCGAAGGCCCAAGGTAGAGATTGCATATATGTTGTTGTCGATAGACTCCCTAAGCATGACCATTTCTTTCCGATCACAAGTACATATACAGTTGCACAGGTTGCAGAGTTGTTCTTCCGTGAGGTATTCAAGCTACATGGCTTACCTTGGAGTATTGTCAGCAATAAGGATAGTCATTCCAGGCAAGAGTTATTCAGACTTTGTGAAATCGAGCTTACTCCGAGCACTTGATCGACTCACTAAGCATGACCATTTCTGTCTGATCACAACTACATATACAGTTGCACAGGTTGCAGAGTTGTTCTTCCGTGAGGTATTCAAGCTACATGGCTTACCTTGGAGTATTGTCAGCAACAGGGATAGTCATTCTTTGCAAGAGTTATTCAAACTTTGTGAAATCGAGCGTACTCCAAGCACTAGTTACCACCCACAAACAAATGGTCAGACAGAGATTGTAAACAAATGGATGGAAGGTTACCTCAGGAATTATATAGCTGAACAACAAAAGGCTTGGGTAAAATGGATTTATCTCGGTGAGTAATGTTATGAGACTACTCACCATATGTTGATTCAGATGACACCACTCATGGCGTCGTATAGATATGAGGCGCCTAGCTTCCTTGATCTACTACTGAGTGACAGTAGAGTGCCTAGTGTTGGGAATCCTTTGTAGGAGAACCAAGACATTATGAGAGCCCTCAAGAAGATTATTCAGAAGGCACAAAACCAACAGTAATAGTATGCAGATCAGGAAGAGTGGTGCAGAGAAACTCAAGCCACGTTACTATGGTCCTATCAGGGTAGTCAAACAAGTAGGTGAGGTGGCTTATGAGTTAGAGTTAGCGGCATGCAGCAGAGTTCATAATGTCTTTCATGTATCGCGCCTCAAGAAGGCATTAGGACACCATGTTGTTCCTTCTGCAGTTTTACCACCCCTGGATGATGAGGGGAAGTTGGTTTTAGTACCTAAGGCCATCTTGGAGGTCAGAGAGAGACAGTTGCAGAGGCAGGTCATCAGGGAGTATCTGATTAAGTGGAAGGATTTGCCAGTAGAGGATGCTACTTGGGAGAGTGAGGACATCTTGTAGCATCCTGAGTTGAGATTGCTTGGGGACAAGCAATTTTAGGGAGGGCGGACTGTGATGTCCGCTCTTAACTAGAGACGTCAGTTTAGCAAGATTAGCCTATCAGTGGCCCTCGTAGGCTAATGGGATTGGATAGAGGGTCATCTTGTTGCAAAGACCTAGTCACTAGTTGAGATATTTGCCTTCTCCAAAGCTCAGTGATTGTAGATTTGGCATTTATATGGGTTTCCTGGCTCCATTCTTCATACTTACTATTTATAGTAAGTCTTGGGTTGTTCGTGGAGGACCCTTTCTATTTTTAGCAAAGTGCTTGGTCACATGGGCATTGGCAATGTTGACGCCCAGTTTAGACGGCAAAATGAAATAGTAAGTAGTTGGAGAGTTATTAATATTTAAGTGGCCAAAATGATATCAAATTATTAAAAGAGCTTATTATAATGTTATAACTTAACTTTATTATTGAGGGTCAAGTCATCATTAAAAGGGGGCCAATTGTGGAATTAATTTTAAATGCCACACTTAAAGAAATATTAAAGAGTTTTCCAAAGTTTGATGAAATAACATTTTTAATGTTATTAATGTGCTTTTATGGGAAATCGAACTAAGAGGGATTATATATATTTTCTTCATGAATTCAATGGCATTCATTCTTGGCATTTGATAAAACTTGATTCCATGAACTTGGCTTTGGAAGAAGGAACAAGGGTTTCTGCAGATTTCAAAGCTTTTGGCATTGGAGAACATAGAGACTTCATTGCAACAGCGATTTGAGGGTGTGAAATATTCACCTGAAGTGTCTTAGATCTGACAGAGGTGGCAAATTTCTTTCTAACGAATTTGTGGCTTATTGTGAAGAACATGGGATAAAAAGGCAATATTATACAGCCAGGTCACCTCAACAAAACAGAGTAGTAGAAAGAAGAAACAAAACAATCAAAGAAATGGCAAGAACTCTACTCAATGAATCAAAAATCTCTGACAGGTTTTGGGTGGAAGCAATACCTACAACAATCTACGTTCTCAAAAGGGTTTAGCTAAGACCAAACAGTAAGTAAACTTCATATGAGTTATGGTATGGTAAGCCTGATTCAGTTAAGTATTTTAAGGTTTTTGGAAGTAAATGTTTTATTAAAAGAGAAGAGGAAGGTTTGAGTAGTTTTGATTCTCGATGTGATGAAGGTTTGTTTCATGGTGTTATTCAACTCACGGTAAAGCTTATAAATGTTATAACAATATATTGAAAAGAGTAGTTGAATGTGTTAATGTAAAAATTGATGAAGAACTATACAAAGACAACTTTGAAGATTCTATTGTAAAAACAGATAATGTGATTGAAAGTAACTCTATTCTTTCCAATAACTCTAATGAAAATACTCATGCAACAAAACCTCTATTGATGATGATGAAACAAGTTCAGAGAATGTTAGTGAAATATCTTTTGAAAATATTGGTGAAAAGAATCCTTCTAAATTTGTTAAAAGAAATCTCCCTGAACAACAAATTATAGGAAACAAAGATGATGGGATTCAAACAAGAAAAAAAACTTGTTAAAACTTATAATGAAGAATCCTATCTTTCTTTACTTTCTGAAATGGAACCTAAAACATACAAAGAAGCTAGTACAAATGTTAACTGGATGAATGCAATGAAAGAAGAATTAACTCAGATTGAGAAAAATAACACTTGGGAGTTAGTTCTTCGACCATCAGACAAAAATGTTATTGGTGCTAAGTGGGTGTTTAGAAATAAATTGAATGAAGATGGTAAAATTGTCAGAAACAAAGCTAGACTAGTATGTAAAGGGTATGCACAAATTGAAGGGATTGACTTTGAAGAAACATTTACTCCTATAGCCAGATTAGAAGCAATTTGTATGTTTTTGGCATTCTCGGTGTATGAAAACTTTAAGATTTGGCAAATGGATGTAAAATCAGCCTTTCTCAATGGATTTTTAGAAGAGGAAGTCTATATGGAACAGCTTGAAGGTTTTGTGTGTGCAAGTAAAGAGGATTATGTTTGTAGACTCAAAAAGGCCTTGTATGGTCTCAAAGAGGCACCTAGGGCTTGGTATTCCAGGCTTGATCAACATCTGTTACAGCAGGGATTTCACAGAGGTAATGCTAGCAGTAACTTATATTTCAAATCTGTAGATGATCAAGTGTTTGTGGTAGTTGTTTACGTTGATGACATTAGTTTTTGGGGGAATGAAGTTTGTAAGGATTTTGCTAATCAAATGCAAACAACATTCGAAATAGGAGAGTTATCATATTTTCTTGGATTGCAAGTTTCTCAATTGGATGCACGCATATTTTTGTCACAAACTAAATATACCAAGGAAATGCTCAAAAAGTTCCAGATGAAGGACTGCAAACAGTTAGTACTCCAATGATTACAGGCTGTAAACTCAGTAAGAATGATGATTCATCAGCCACAGATCAAACCGAATACAAGTCTATGATTGGCAATTTGTTATATCTAACAGAGTCAAGGCCTAACATTATGCAATTTGTTTATATGGTTGCTCGTTTTCAGGCTGCTCCTAAGGTTTCTCATCTTAATGCAGTTAAAGAATATTCAGGTATCTCAAAGGTACAATTGATTATGGTTTGTGGTATCCTAGAACTGATGATTTTACATTGACAACATATACAGGTGTCGACTGGGCAGGTTGTGGTGATGATAGATGCAGCACTAGTGGTGGTGCCTTTCTTTTGGGTAACAGGTTGGTTGCGTGGATGAGTAAGAAACAAGACTCTGTCACTTTGTCTATAGCAGAGGCTAAATATGTTACTGCTGCCTCTTGTTGTACACAAGTCTTGTGGATGAAGCAAACTCTCACAGATTTGAAGGTTCTATTTGATTGTCCAGTTCCTATTTAATTGTGATAACACTAGTGCTCTCAATATTTCCAAAAATCCTGTTCTTCATTCACGCACTAAGCAAATCTCTATCAAATATCATTTTTTAAAAGAGCGGGTTGCTGATCATAAGGTTTGTCTTGAGTATCTTAATACCAAACAGCAGTTGGCTCATGTCTTTACAAAGCCTCTTCCTACAGCTACTTTTGAAGCACTTGGTGTAGTGGCTTTGCCACACTAAATTCTTGCATCATGGGCTTGCACTTAGGGGGAGTTTCTCTTTAGTTTTATCTTTTATACCCCATTCCTTTGTCATTGATGTCAAAGGGGGAGAATGTTTGGGATGTATTTGTTATCTTTCAGATGATGTTGAGATATTGAATAAAGATATTGGTTGCTTGTGCAGATGCTTGGATCAGACTAATGTCTTCAGATTTTGTCTTGCAGATGTGTCTCGTGTGTTTCAATGTTGGATATTGGTTCAAATTAATGTTACAGATCTTTGTTTTGACATCAATAACAAAGGGGGAGTTGTTAGCCCCACTTGCCAGACGAGTCATTGATGTCAAAAGGATATTTGCAGCCATCTACATTTTCAGCGATTTTTGTCAAACATAATATATAGTATGCATGATACTATTTTATTTGATCTCTTTTATATATGTATGTACTTGAAAACATTTGGTGAATCACTATTTTCTAGTAACATAGAAGCAGCCTACACAGCATACCTGGAGTTGAACATTACTTTACAGTATCATCCTTTCTCATTGTTTGAGCAGCATGTATTTGATAAAACTCTGTTCTGAAAATAATGATTACATCAGCGATAATAATTTTGGTTTGAAATCCTCATAATACAAATTCTGAAGTTTAATAGCATGTGCTTGGTGACACGAAACAGACATGGGTTCGCAAGTGGTAAGTAAAGGCATCTATTGATGTGTTTAGAAGTTTACAGCACTGTTGTTTTGTTTTTATATTCGATGAGTAACATAAGCCATGTTTAAATACGTATCAAACCATTAGAAGACGGTGATTGAAAGATAAATATTCTGTCATTTGTAGCGCCATTGACCCCAAACACCAATTTCAGTTTTCAAGTACACTACAAGAAGAGACTGTAAGTATTACTGCTTGTAGCAGCATAGCATGAAGAGACTTCATATTCACATACAGGGTTCTTTCCCCAATCTGGTTTGATAGTCCTTAGATAAGTTTATAGAGGATGACCCAAGAGACTTTTATTTATCTGAGATTTTTGCATTTCCCCGTGTGGATTGACCATTTTAAAAAGGGAATCCAACAATGCCTATCTCCTAAGGATGACTAGTGGGTTGACAGTAGTGAGCAACTTTGATCAATCCTATTTCATGCAAACAATCCTTGATAGTATTTGAACGTGGGAACTGAGTAATGATAGGTGGATGCCCATCCAAGAATCAATCTAGAAGTTGCCACTCTGAATATGGATGAACCAAAACAAAGGATTTTTTATATGAGCTTCCTACACTTTTAGAACGGATAGAATGGGTAATCCCTTGGAGCAGAATTTAATGATGCTCTCAGCGGTGTTATTCTTGGAATACTTGGCTCAAATATTAGTTGCCAAGAACTTAAATTAAGCTATATAAATTCTCCAATAAGTTTAGCCACCAAAGCCTTCTTATGCTTTGTGGAGGATTTAAAACTAAGACATCTTGCTTGGGTCGAGAAGAAGTTTCCCATTTAACAAGGGACTATTTTCTTTCTTCTTGCAAACCAGTACACATGATTTTCAGGCAAAAGAAATCAAAATATTTCAAAGTTCTACCTAGAATACTCGATAGAAGAAACATATACAAGCAGGGCTTGAAGGACTGCCTTAACCACTGTCATTCTTCCTTATGAAGAATGTCATTTATTAGTCCATTTCTGCAATTTCATCCTAGCTTTGTTTATAATCCAATTTCAATATCTAGTTCGATTGGTTGCAAGGGGGGCCCCTACATATTGAAGAAGAGATCCTCCTCTAAAATGGAAAATGTTGAGAATTTGATGCTCCTGTCTAGTAGGAGCAGTGAAAGAAAATGATGCTAGATTTTACATGATTAACAAAGTGACATGTAGCTCTAAAAAAAATCTAAAGAAGCTTATGCAAGTGTTGAGCTTCCAAGCAAGTAGCTTACCTAAAAGTTTAAAATCATCCACAAACTATAGATGAGTGAGATGATGAGTCCCTTTGGTAAATCTAAAACTGCTCATCTTTATTTCTTGACAAGCTTAAGTTGCTAATCTATCAAGGCACTTAACCATAATGATGAAAAGGAAGGGGCACAAAGGATCATCTTGACAGATGCATATAGAAGGTGAGAAAATTTAAGAGGGGTACCATTAACAAGGACAGAAAAGTAAACTAAAGATAACAAGGTCTTACCATTCCATCCAAACCTCAGAAAAACTAAACTAAGCCAAAAGCTTACATTGAAAATCCAAGCCCACTCTCATAAGCTTTTGAAAATCAAACCTAACAAACATAAAGGAGGATTTGTGGATATCCATGAAGTCTAAGGCCTGAGCTAACACAATCTCATCATGAATTTGACACCCTAAGCAAATCCCCCTTGTTTTGGAAAAATGATCGTTTCAAGAAGAGGTCTCAACCATTCTAAGCTCCACTGCTTTGGTGACTACTTTATACAAAACATTACATTAAGCTATAGGTCTAAAGCAAAAAATGTCCTTCACTTCAATAGCTTTAAAAATAGGAGCTATAAAAAATTTGTTAATTTCATTTAGCATTGCTTTTTTGTCGTTTTTACCTCTTCCACGACTCGAAGGAAATCCCCGTTAAGAATGTCGCAGAGTGTTTAATAGAATTCAATCCAAAGTCAATATAATTGTGCAGTTTTCCCTTTCTTGATATTGAACACCACTATTTGCAATTCACTTTCCGTAGTTGGGATTTTTCACTTTTCAATGTCCTGAACTAAGATAATTCTAGGAAGGATATCAACACTGTCTTCTGGACCATCTGATGTAAAGGTTGTATTGTAAACACATGATGAAAATACTACTTAGCAATTTGCTGCATAGCTTTCCATCTTCCTCAATGTTTATGTTGTTATAAGCTCTTCTAGTCAACAAGGCTTTATGAAATAAGGCAGCATTTTTATAGCCTACTCTTAACTATTGAATTTTAGTTTTTCCCTTTGTTGTGAGGTTTTCACACCATCGCCCCATTGCAAATGGCAACCCCCTCTTTTTGCTTTGGCGGTAGAAGTAGTGGTCTCATGTGATCTTAATTGGTAGCAATATTCAAGTCTCCAAGTCTAAGAAATGAGTTTGAGCAATTTTGGCTCGTTGGGTAATCAAGTCAGTCAAGGAGTGCGAGCAAGAGCTGGGCTAAGCTAGTAAAGGAGGCGAGATTGAAATCAAGGGATTTTTGATGAAACAAGTTGAAATCTTTTGAAAATCCTTGCTCCAGTTTCAATTTCATCTTAGAAAGTCAAGAAAAGTTATGGAGATAACACTAATGAAGGCGTGTTGATTCCTGAAATTTGGCCATCTAGAATTTTTAAGAGACTCCCAAAATCTAAAATCTTTATTATAACTCCTATGAACCTGAAACCACTCTCAAACATCCTGACAGTATTTATATAAAATATAACTTAAACTATAAGAAAGGAAAACTTAAATGTTATATTTTATATAAATTATTTCGCCCTCAAGGCTGAAGAAATTGAAGTGAGCAATTGGGAGTTAGCTTGCAAAATGAAAAATCCTGAGAGGAAGTCGGAATCCGACCATGTCTCAAGATTCCCAATCCTGACGACCCTCAAAATTCCGCCAAAGTCTACATGGTTTCCAAGTGACTGCCAGATGAGGTTCATGTACAAACTGATGAAAAAGGTGAATATGAGAGTAGATAAATCAAGAAAAGTAATCCCTAGAGGAGGTTGAAATTTGACCACCTCTCAAGATTCCAAATCCTGACACTAAGTCGGAATCCAACCAAATCTCAGGATTCTTAGTCCCGAGAGACCCCAAATTTCCGCCCCCTTTTATGTGCAAAATCGTGATAGCTAGTGAAATTTCGCCAAGATTAGGGTCATTTCAATTAAAAATTCAATTCCAACTTGATGAAAATAGTGGAAAATGAGGATTTTAACATTCAGATCTGAGGTGAATTTCACTGAAATGAAAGGTAAAGATGATCACCAAAAGGCATAATTTCATAGGAGATAGTCAAGCAAACTTGGGTTTTGTTGAAGGGATAAGAAGCATGCTTAACTCAAAAATTTTCCCTTTGAGATAATCCTGAGATCAGGTCGGATTCTGACCTGGTCTCAGGATTTCTAATCCTGACAGCCATCAGATTTCTGCCTCCTTGTAAAAATCTCGACAGCCTCCAAATCGCCGCCCATGCCTAGGGGTATTTCAATGATGAACTTCAACTCCAAGTTGATAGAATGATGGAAACTGGGGATGAAAGATGAAAATCAAATGAAATCTTGAAGGAAAGTGATCAATTTTGGATAAAAAATCAGAACTTGGAATAAATTTCAATCAGCAAGGGGTGGAAAATAGACTGAAAACATAAATAGAGCCTTCAAAATGAGTTTGAAACCACAAAATAGGAGTTGAGAAGGCTAAAAACACAAAGTGCAAATAAGGAGAAATCAGAATTAATCCCAACAATAGGTCGGAATCTGACCTCATGCCAGGATTCTTAATCTCGACAACCCCCGTATTTCCCCCCATGGCATTTGGGTAATTACTTCATCGTCTGGCATTATGACATTGGAAAACATGAGTTTCAAAGTGAAAATTAGGATTATTTCACTAAATGGAGGTCAAAACTTGGATGAAAAGCTATCAACAAGCAAAGAAAACCAAACTGAAGCATGAGTGTGAGCCCAAGAAGTTGAGAATCAAGGGCATGTAGTTCAAATGTAAAGGATTTAAATGACAAACATATAACTAGATTTATCCTAACAACGGATCGGAATCCGACCTCTTGTTAGGATTCCAAATCCTGACACTAGGTCGGAATCCGACCTCCTATCAGGACTTTTATCCCGACAGCCCCTAAATTTCTGCCCAGCTATAAGGCCAAATGAATTCAATTTTTGGGGATGTGTTTGTCACTTCAAGTCATTGGAATTGCCTAATCAAGATAGCCAACTCAAGGAAGCACCCAAATTCAATCAGCTTTAAGGTGTAAAACTCAGATTTTTCAAAGTCAAAAGCAAGTTTAGAAAGATCAAGTTCTTGCAGATCTGAGTTTGTAGATTCGGAATTTTATGACTAAATCCTTTGATTGGGTTCTCATTTTGTCTGGATGTGATCAGATTTTAAAGTTTAAAAAATTCAGTCTTTCATGATAAATTAGGCACAATATGCAATGAAATTGTATGAGCAGAATGATTTGTTCTTAAATTTCACTTCTTAGCATCAAATGTTGATTTTAGAAAAAAGTATGAAATCCAAACTTTTGACAAGTGTTGTCGTCTTGTTTTGCGAGAGGTTGCTGGAAGAGTTGAAGGTAAGAGAAGCCTATGGCAAGATTTCATCAAGAGGAAAGGCAAGATGATGTTTGAGGATGAAGAACAAGTGCAAGATCTAGGTCAAGGCATCAAAAGAGACATCAAGTTTTCGAGTATAAGCAAGTTCAAGGCCATGCCAATAAGAAGATTTCTAAATTTTGTAGGTGGACAAAAAGAATGAAAACAAATATTGCAAGATAAGAATGTTAATGTGGTGCCTATCCATTTCCAACCAATTGGAAATTTTGAGTTTGCACGTGTCCAAAATTGATCAATCATATTATGCCAAGTGTACATGTGGAAGGCATCTAGTGCCTCTACCTTATCTATTTTCTCATTGGCTCTCAAAACCATTGTAATTTTCTCATTGGCCCACAAGGTAGTGTCTTAATGTCATTGGATGATAATGTGGCAATCCTAATTAGGGTTTGTAATGGATTAATCTTGGCCCTTGATCTCGAATTAATCTTGGCCCTTCATTGTAATTGAACAACTATAAAAGGCAAAGGCCTCCTCATTTGTAGCTTATGAGATTAGAAGATTAGGGAGGAGAATAGATTAGAGAGTAGATTAGGAGGAGACTTGTTGAAATTGTTGTCATAATGCTATCAAAATAATTGTTGATTCATTGATGATCTACATGGTGGATTACTTGTGTTGCTTTGGAGTATTGCATGGTTTCTTCAATTCCTCACTTAGAGTAGATTAGAAATAGTGTTTAGTTGAATGCAAGATATTTTGGATGTTTCTTTGGTGAGCTCGCTTAGACCAAACCATGAGCTACTTGTTCATTGCAAGTTTGCCTTGCGTGGTCGAATGGCATTTATATGAACTTAACTTCGATTATTGCTTGCACATTGATATGCATCGATGGATGGTGTTAATGGAATGGTGGTAGTTTGAACATCTTACATTTACTTTAGGAGATTGGGCTAGCTTGGTTGATGTCGATGGCTAAACTAAGTCTAGTAGAATCACAAACACATCCACATTTTCTTGCATTCTAGGAGTAGATTAGCTTTTTAAACCCTTATCCTTTGAAGTTTGTTTGGTGAGAAGAAGATAAAATCAAGTTGGTCTCCATTGAATGAATAGCATAAGTCCCTTTGTGATAACCAGCATATCACATCATTATAACGAAGTACATAGTAAGAAGGAATCTTGAGGTTGTCTCATTTGATAACACAATTCATTTACATTGTTTAGCATATGAGCATCCTTGTTCAAAAGAGAGTTGGATACTTAGAAGCTC
Source organism: Thuja plicata (assembly GCA_018584345.1). Taxonomy (NCBI): domain Eukaryota; kingdom Viridiplantae; phylum Streptophyta; class Pinopsida; order Cupressales; family Cupressaceae; genus Thuja; species Thuja plicata. Next base: position 2,603,401 of record MU226797.1, on the reverse strand, counting down.
ATTGTACGAGGAGCAGTAAGAAGGAAGAGACGAACTTATGCTATAAAAAAAGTTTTCTTTTTTATGCTTTATCTCATTTATAGCTTCATTTTGTCCAACATTTAGAACTTCATTTCATCCAAAAACCGGCAAATGTTTCATACCCAAGAAACTTCTGGTATGGTTTATCAAATTTTGAAAAATCTCCCTTATCGAAATAAAACAGTCTTATAAAATTCAAATTATTTTGAATATGTTCCCAATGATCTATTTTGGGATACATGCGTACCCTCAACATAACAGATCGACTGCCATTATTGGTATTCCACCAAAATCTATTCATGCAAATAAGATCTTCTAATCGATAATGAGGCCAAAGAAAACGTCTTATCTTTTGCCTTTTATCTACGATCAGATGTTTGTTTCTTTTCATCTCTTTACCATTGAAATCTTACACTCTGATCCAAATGGTTTTCCAGATTCAAAAGATTCAAAATTCTCAATACTCTACGACATCTTGGAAGAAAAACATCTTCGAAAATGAAAGAACTTGAAATTTTTTCATTTACATCTTCAATAGGATTTCATTTCCTTCATGGTTGAGATCTATCAAAAACATTTACATTAATCTTTTTCTTCTTTAGTTTTAAGAAAAGATTTGCAATCTTCTATACAAAGAATCGGTCATTAAAGTACCCCAATACAAGTACAATCTTATATACAAAGAATCGGTCATTAAAGTACCCCAATACAAGTGGCATAGATCTTCAACTTGCCTCGGCAAAAACTCTAAATCATTTTCTTTCGGGAAGCAACTTTTGAGATACAATACACTTCCTAATAATTCCAAGTCAAGATCCCCGTTTTCCGCATATGGAAAAAGTAAGTAGGCTACAACAGTATCGTCGCCTACTTTATTTTTATCAAAAAAAACGAGCCGCATTTTTGAACTTGGAAACCCAAGGAGTTAGTGGCAGTTTTTCGAGCTCGAATTTGATTCTCCACTTACGAATATTTTTGGCCATTTCCCGATACACTATTTTTTCCTGTTCGGGTTCTACTTTCTGTCTTGAAAGTTTCATCTCCTCTTTCAACTTTGCCTCCCTTGCAAGGCGTCTTGCCTCCCGTTTAAAGCGTTTCCGCTCTTTCACATATTCAGTTCTGGGATCTTTGATCTATTGTTTATTGGGTTTAGCTTGCTTGGGTTTGGTCTTGGTTTTACTTTTTTATATTTCTCATCCAATTTGGATTTAATTCGGTCCCATGCCTTCTTATCACCTTGTGATGCTTTCTTAGCATCTTGTTTCAAAATAATCTCCTTTATTGCTATTCGGACTTCTTCCTTTTCTGTATTGATTTTATCAATGCGCTTTAATTCACAAACTTACTGAACATTTGGACCTGCAGGGAAGAGACTACTCGTCCTAAAGAGGTTTGTGGAAAATTGTGGGTAAACGTAAACGACTTCTGAATCATCTGTTAAAGAAAGATAGACTTCATTACAAATGTTTAATTGATCAATTAGATATTCGTGGACTGCATTAATTTTGAACGAAATTTTCAGAAATTATGTTTTATTAAATTCTGGATCCTAATGAGTCATTCTTTCTTTTGTTCTCATTGATTTTTTTAACCGGGGAAGAGTTATGATTATGGTTGCTAGGGAGAAAGGCCTCCCTTGAATACTAAGTATTCAGTTTTGTATGTTGTAGTGGAACTGTGGAACATAACTCACATCAACACCCCCCATACAATTTCTTCTCTAATTTCCCATCCCTCGAGAGAAACTTTCAAAAGGAGATTTTTTTGAGGCCAGCATCCTTATTTCCATAAGTTCTAAAATTTCAATTGAGCTCTTGCAGCTGTTCAAGGAGTTGTTATTTTCCTCCTTGATTCTCCAAATTCAGTACAGTTCCAATTTTTTCAATTTTAATTTTTACCTTTAGATAATTTAAACATTTGGCAAAGGAGAATGCATTTGTTTAATTTTTATTATATTGACATTTAAAGTTGATACGTACTAAACTTGTTTTTGGGTCTATGATGTGATTTTGTACACTATTTTTATTCAAATCTGATAGAGAACACTTCCCCAGCATTTTATAGTCTCATCTGATACAATTTGCATGTATATTTTGAATAAAATTAGGATTTTTAAAGTTCAAAGCATTGTTCTGAGTCCCCAAGCTTTTGTAGAGACGGAAAACTTGCTTTGCAAAGTTTTAGTTGTGTCTAGAATTGCAAACTATGAACTAGTCTAAAGGTTTAATCACAAAGTATGTAATCAATGTATTTGTAACCTGAATGTAATGAATCACAATAGTCTTATCTGTTACCCCGCATTTTCGGGACAGGGTAGAGTCAGGACAGGGGGGGATGCGTTTTGGGGAAGGGGACTAGAGAAAGCCAGTGTTTAGGGCACAGCAGGGAACAACAATTAAAAATAGAAAAATTCAGATATTCATATTAGGCATGCATAATAACAAAGAGACTGTACAAACACAAAAGAGGCAGTGTATTTTATAAATTTAAAATGTAGAAAATTTCAAATATTCTCAATTATTGTACAGCCTGGGTCCTTCTACTAGTACAGTTAGGGTAGAATTTGGGTACAGCTTGGATACTTCATAAGTGCTTAGATTCTCTGTGGGTGGTTCTGTAACCAGGAAGTACCCAAGGGTCGTACCAAAGCAAACATATCAAAATATATGCATGTACATGAAATAAAATATGCATTACTTTTAAATTCTAATCAAATCTCTGTAGGAATATACCAAGCGAACCTACGTTTTAAGCCTTTAAATATTTAGAAGCAAATTATGAAGTACCCAAGTCTGTGTATGATACTTCTAACAAAGAAAATTTTAATATGATATTTGAGGCATTTTATTTATAATATTATTGGCAATTATGGATTTATGAGTATCACTGTTCTTTATATATTTATAACTTTGATGTTTGAACATAAATATAAATTTATAATATGTGTGTGTGAGTCTGTGTGTGTATCCCATATCTGAACCCTTACCCAAAATAAAAAATTGTCGTACTCACCTGTATCCCATATCTGAACCCGTACCCATACCAGAATCGACAACTTAGCAAACATTTAAACTTTTCCTTTTGTCACAATGTAAAAGCCCCATCTCACCCTGTCCCTGCATCCCCGGAACATTTCGGGGACAGGATAGCCCCATTCTGGCCAAGGACACATCCTCAAATTAAAATAGACCATACAAGACACTGTAGTCTGTCATGTAAAATCCACTCTGCAATGACCAATTAGTTTTGTGTGATATTGAGGTGTATAATTTGTCACCTTATTCGTCTTTTTATCCATAATAATTTGGTCATAATTATACAGTGGCAATAGACCTAAGCCATCTAGGAGTTTGGCCCAATATAGGCTTAATCACCCCAATGGTGATTGCCAAACATGTACCAACTACAGCAATAGTATATCATCTTATTGCATATTTATCTCTATAAATGTATTCCTTGTGTGATGAGACTATGTCATTCACTGAATGTGTGATTGTATTGCTGATACAAAAGCCATTATGACTTAGAAAGCCTATATTCCTCGTTATCAAAACCATAAGCTTGAAAAATAGAAGCATGAAAATCTTTAGAAAGAGTTGTCATATTACCTCTCCCAATGACCAAAAAATAATATTATATTTGGCTAAAAAGCAGCCACAACCTGAAATATTAATAAAATATTGTGAGCAAAATGTGGCCACCTTATTTAAGATAAGCCTTCCTATTTTTTGCGGAAAAAGATAATAATAGGAAGGAGACGGTAGCTGTAGATGCCACTGCTGTAGAAACAGTCTATTTAAGCAAGTGGGGCTAACAAAAATATTCATTGTGTTCATCATTCATTTTCAAACCTTCATTTTGAGCATTAGTGCTCACTCAATCCAAAGGATGAAATCCCTGAGGATTGCTTGAGATACAAGGATGGAAAACTTTGGGCATGTCAAACAGAGACTGAGGACAAAAATCTGTGGTCTTATACTTGGCAAGTCCAATTTACGAATCACACAGGGCCTAATGATTTCAGCGTAGCAGTTCGTGCTAGCAGTCAACTCTGGCACCCACCAACCTTTAGCACAATATCCAATTCAGCAGTCTGTTTTACCTCTTCTTTCATTCAGCACAGAGTTGAGCTTGACAGCCAAATCCAATACCTTTCTAGTTCAAACACAACTGCAACAAAGCTTCCTGGGTGTGTATTAACAGGCTGCAGATCACAACACAGACCAGCTCCAATTCAAGGAGTTCTGAAAAATATAATGCATGCAAGGTGGTGTCAACAAAGGGAACACTATAACAGAGTGTGACACATGAACTTCGTAGCAGAAACTGAGGTTGGACTGTCATATTTTAATTGCAAGAATCATGTAAGCTCTTAATCTCCTCTTATATACCTTCCCTATAGTGTGTATAGTGTTATGAATAGTTGGCTCGCACCTACCGTAACTCTTAAAGAAGCTACAAAAACATTATTATAATCATATATATATATATATATATATATATATATATATATATATATATATATATATTTGTNCATATATATATATATATATATATATATATATATATATATATATATATATATATTGGTCATCCTAGGAGGTATATTTAAGTATCTAAGTTGGTCCAGTTGGTATCCAAGACATAAGTATGGTATATATAAGAAGCATAGATTAGTTATTACGATCATGTTGAGTATTGACTTATTATTGAAGACTATTGGAGGTATCCCTCTCGAAGTGGATTAGAAGGTTGCCCCCTCGAAGTGGTGCATTGTTATCAAGTATTTTCAATTTTCAATATATTTCAAATTATATTCTTCTTGTGGAAGTCATTTCATTACAAGTGGTATCAGAGCATGATCTTGGCACGGTGAAGGGTTTTTTAAGACCATATTTAAGCACCTTCAGTCCAATTTTGATAACAATTGGAGCAGAATCGGGCAAGTTATTGCAGAATTAGGGTTTTGACCTAAATTTTTGTAAAGCATATATCTCACATATCTGAGAGAATTTCTGCCTAATTTTTATAGTGTTTTTCAGGATGTAATTTGAGAGTCTACAGTCCAAAGATGAATTGGAGCATAAGTAACTTGTTGCAAAATTATTTTGTTGGAACTTTTTCATTAGTAAGAGAAAAAATTACCGTATTTGGGAGGAACATCGATCTACAACTTGGTACGCTCCTTGGGAGGTGAAAGAACACCTCATCTGCCTTGGAGATCATACCTTGTTTCTGTCATCTCCCCATGGTTTCCGATTGCTGAGTTTTCCTTGTGTCCTTTTTGTGTATTTTGTGGACTTGATTGATTTGATTTCCTTTGGGTTTTGTTTTCGTTTTCACTTCCTTTTTGTGCCTTGGTTGCCTTCGCATGTGCGTGCCCTTCTGTCTGGTTTGGTGTCACTGGGGTTCAGCTCTTCGAACCTCATACTGCATTTATAACATTTAAGTGTTTATCGAGGCAATTAATGTTGATGTATCACCAAGAGAGAATGTTATTAATCAAGATATTGAGAAAAATGCAGAGAATGTTGTTCAAAAGTTGGGGGAGAAAGAAGGCCCTAGACCTTCGTATAAATTTGTTCTTGTTGAAGATTTTGTGTCTGCTTGCCCTCAACCCGCAGAATTCAATGGAGTCATCTTAAGTGGAACCAAGAGGACTCCTAAGGTCCCGCCCCGATGGAAATAGAAGTGAAAGCGAGTTCAAAACTTCAGACACCGGAGGGGTTAGAGATGGTAAGTCCCCTCTTCCTACATTGAAGACTTTGTCTCTTTCTCCTAACGAGGATATGGTCAAAGCAATCGGGAATGAGTAGCGTCGGTTGAGAAATGTTGCCATTTTCTTTGTCTGTATGGATAGTGATTCTTTGTCTTCTAGAAAAATTTTGATGACTGGCTATCTAATGTCTGGGGAAAAAAGATGGGAATCTATGTGAACTTCTGCCATATGATTCAAAAGGGTTTGTTCGTTGTATTCTTGAAAAATCATAATATGCAAGATAGAATTTTGAAGAAGGTTTCTGGAATGTTGGAAAATCTTTATTTCGTGCATTCCAGTGGTCGCCAAAAGGGGACCTTGAACAAGTTATGGCTCGTTCTTCCCCAAATTGGGTGGAACTTAGAGGACTCCAGCCTAAATTTTGGCCTTTCATTCCTCAAATTCTCAAACCTCTAGGTTCAGTTCTGCAAGTTGAGGACTCTAGAGTTACATTGCCTCATTTGAATGCAAGGGTTTTAATTTGCCCTAGCCCCTGATATCTCCATCCTGGAAAGAATTTCACTAAAAATTGATGAAGATTTATATTCATGGGAGCATACAAATCTAGGTAATTTAAATGCTTGCTTCCATTGTAAAATAAATGGGCATACTAGAAGAGAATGCCCGTCCCTTAAAAACTTGCAGAAGGGTGATTTTAATGTTGATCCTAATATCAATAAGGGTTCAAACCCTAGTGTAAATATTCAAAAGACTTAATCTAGTGGATCCTATTGAAAGAAAGAAAGATCTCTTTTATGATATTTGGTTTACATGGTGTAATAATCAGCCTGGGAAACAAAGAGTTTATTGTAGACTTGACAGAGTATATGTTGAATCCTCTTTTTTTTCCTTTCCTACCTCTGATGGTTTATCTCATGTGAAGATTTCCCCTACCACTATTTCATACCACTCCCCCAATTCCACTTTTGTACTGATTGAAGACACCTCCAGTCACACTTCCAGACCCAAATGCAAGATTCCTTTTAAGCTTAATCTCTCCCTGCTGCAAGACCAAGACTCCCTTGATGCCATTAAGATGGCTACTTGTCTTTCTAAATTCTGCAACAAATGGCTAGACCCGACGAGTCAATGGGAATCATAGTTACAAGACTCGAACTCAGCAAGCTAGTTTTGGGCTCAGACTCGGACTCGGCGTCCGGACTCGGCAAGGACTCAGCATTCGAAAACCCAAGAAATTCAAAGATTTTTTAGGATTTAAAGCTTTTTTCATGCATCATTTAGTCAATTAACATCAAATACACAATAATTGAGAACCTAAGCTTATTTTCATAGAGCTTTAACAGCAACATCCTCCAAGTCATCTCACCCATACAACAATCCCTGCATCTCACCATCAGCATTCTCTATTACTTCATCCTCATTGTGAACTAACAACTCAGCTATACATTGTTTTACCTCATTGATGATTGCCACCCCCGATTTAGCTTTGAAGTCCTGTGAAATCAAGGCATGGAATTGAAATACACCCATGTCTACAATGTGCTCTTTTCCACTAATATAAACCCAAAAAAGCAAGTAAAATTATTTTTTTTTCAAAAATTGCTTTATTTCTTGCTAGCCGCGACAGAGTCCAGACAGCGGGACTCGCAGAGTCCGGAGAGTCCTTGGACTCGGCGAGTCAGAGGACTTTGCTAGACTCGACTGAGTCTAGAGCCGGAAAAACTCTGGAGCCCAGACTCAGCTCGGGACTCGCAAAGTTCTGGTCGGACTCGCAGAGTTCTGTAACACTAATGGGAATCCCTCACTTTAGTCTAGAGGAAGATGTTCCAATTGATTGGTGAAAAAAAAGCTAAAGATAGAAATAAAACTAAGACTTATCTTCAGACCAAATTGAACTTTGCTGAAAAGATGTTACAAGCTAATGGTAATGATAAGACTCTAGAAGAACTAAGAATTACTAAAATGGAACTTAGAAGAGTCCAAAATTATAGATTCCAAGGTCAAAAGGTCAGAGCCAAAATGAATTGGCTTAAGGAAGGAGACAAAGGCATAAAGTACTTCTTTAACCTGATTAAAGCCAAACAGAAGAGAGTTGATTGAGGAAATTCAGGGTGATATGGGTCTCACTAAAGATGTAGATGATATAAAAATGCATTATTTAATTTCTATAAGAATCTCTTTTCCACTGAACATGGAAACGGTAACAAGGAAGCCTTAATTAAATGTTTGGATTTAATCCGAAAAAAGGTTTCTAGTTTTGATGCAAAAGTTCTGGAGCAGAGCATTACTGTGGAAGAAATTGAGGAATCTATTATAGCAATGGCTAATGGGAAATCTGCAGGACTTGATAGACTACCTGCTGCATTCTACAAGCAAAATATTGAATGGGTAAGTTTGGAACTACTTGAGTTGTATAATGAGGCTTTTGAACAAGGCTCCCTTGGAGAAAATATTAACACAGAGGTGATCAAACTGATCCCAAAAAGTGGGGGTAAAATACAAGTTAAGAACTAGAGACCAATTACTCTCCTCAATCTATCCTATAAGATTATTGCCAAACTTCTTGCTAGAAGGATAGTTGGACTTCTAAAACATATTATCTCTGTCACACAAATAGGATTCATCAAAGGCAGGTATATTCTTGAAAATCTGACAAGTTGGGAAGCTCTTCACAGGGCAAAGATGGACAAAACTCTGCTATGGTCCTATTGGATTTCGAAAAAGCATATGATAGGGTTGAATGGCCCTTTGTACTTGGCATGCTCAAAGCATTTGGCTTTCCACCTTACTTCTGCAAATGGATGGATATACTCTTTAAAGACTCTTCAACAGTTATAGATGTTAATGGGGAACTCTCTGAACCCATCTCCCTGCAGAGATCCATACGACAAGGCTGCCCTATTGCCCCGGCCTTTTTTTGTGATTGCTGCAGATGCACTTTATTATATTCTCAGATCCCCTACAATGGGTGCACCAATTAAAGGTATCACTCTTCCAAATCACGAAGAACTAATTAATGCCCAATTTGCTGATGATACAACTCTTTTTGTGGAACTTTCAAAGGGTAATTTTGATAATGTGTTAGAAAGACTACAATTTTTTTGTCTAGCCTTTGGAGCCAAGGTTGCTCCCCACAAATCAACAGTTCTCGGGTGGCGTGATGATCCTCCTCACTAGATTGGAAATAAGGGATGGATGTGGGTCGATCCCTCCTTAATTGTCAGATATCTTGGTATTCCCTTTGCAATCTCCCCCTCTCCTAAAGTATGTGGGCTTGGGTATATGCCAAGATTGAGAAAAAATATCACAAGTGGTAGACACATTTGTTATCTCTGGCTGGCAGAGTCCAAGTTGTGCAGAAAATTTTGGCTTATCACACTATATTATTCTTCCTCTTGGTTATTTTCAAACTATCAAGTTGACAAGTTAGACAAAATAATGTGATATTTTCTTTGGTCTAATGGATTGGGCTCAAAAAAAAGACACTCTGTCAAGTGGGAATGGTGTTGTAAGCCTAGGAAGATGGGTGGTTTGGGTCTGAGAGACTTGAAAACTCAAGGAATTGCTCTGGCATCCAAATGGATTTTCAAAGCCTTGCATGGCAATGAGCCATGGAAAGTCCTCATTAGAAATAACATTATGTGGAGAGTCCTCATTAGAAATAACATTATGAGATCTTCTATTAGAAAGGGTAAATATTGGAAAAACCTTTCTTTATGTGATATTATCATGGGTGATTTTGATATAAAAATCTATGGCTCTAGCATCTTTGCCTATCTATGGAAGGCATGGACTCAAGTAAGGGGATTATTGTGTTCCAAAGGTGTTGTTGGAGGACCTCCTTATTTTCTGTTGTGGACAGATCTCTATGGTGGGGCATTCAATTAAATGATAAACCACTGGCACTTAATCAAAGTTGCTCTGCTAGACAGTGGAATGAACGGGGTATATCTCTGATCAAGGATATCCTGATTGACAATAGACTAGGGACTTGGGATGAAATTAAAGCCAAATTTGAAATTCCCTTCTCTCAGAAAAAAACATACAGTCTGATTGTCAAGGTTCATGGCTCCTTTCCAAGTAAAATGTTTCTCATTGAAACTTTTTTAAAGCAGTTGAAAAGGCAAGAAGGTTCTTTCTTAACAGATGTTTCTACTAGACAGATTTATAACATACTCAAAGACAATTCTCATATTCTTAAGTGTTTGAATCAGTCATGGGCCCTTGATTGGCCAGACTCCAAGTGGCTCTTCATTCTAGATTTGTTTTGGCACCAACCCATTGAACCCAAAAAATCCTGTTTTAGGTGGCTTTGGTTGCTTAAAAGACTTGTTGTGGGTCTTGTTTTATCTTCTATGGGTATAGCACCTCCTTGCTGTTCTCTTTGTCTTGTCCCTGAAACTATTTAACATTTTTTTTTATTGTAAGTATGCATGTTTGGTGTGGTCGCTGTTCTTTGGTTCCCCTGTTGTTTGGAACTCTCGCCCTGGCTTTACTTGGATTGAAGTCCTTGTTGGATATGTTGATTTATTTGATGCTAAGTTGAATAGACTTCTGGTCTGTTTTTTTAGTTGAAGTCCTATGGTTCCTCTGGAAAGATAGAAATGAAGAAGTCTTCCAAAGTAAGAAGAGAAGACTTACTGGGTTTAGTAATAAACCCACCCACCATTTTATTATGAAACAAGTATATGTTGTGCTTGAGATTCCAAAGAGCAGATTTATGATCCTCATTCAGGAAGGAGCCCTTATCATCTACAAAGCAGACATCCAATCAGCCCATTATTTTAACTCATATTGTGACATGTTAGATTAGAATGAACTGGAGATGCTGAAGCAGCTTGTCAAAGACAAAGGTATTAACATTGAACAAGAAAATGCAAAGATCATGGAAAATCGTGGACCTAGTGCGCCTAGCGGGGAAGCAGCGGCAGAAATTCCTCAGGCAGCTGATCCTCCACTTGGAACCTGTGTCACAGACCATGGAGAATGCAGCAACAATATTGTGGGGTCATGGTGTTGATGTTAGATAGCGTCAGGAGTTATCTTTCTCCTAAAGGCAAATCGCTTGTCCAAAAACTGCGAAGGGTCTTGCATTTGGAAATTGAAAACACTTGCATAGAGATGTGAAGAGACATCCATTTGAAATGAAGAGACTTGTGCTTGGAATGTAAAGAGTCTTCAGTTTCGAAGATGAAGAGTCAAGTCTTCTATATATTTCTTTGTCTTGTGCATTTGTTGGGTGTTAGACACGCATTATATTGCTGGTTCTGTGTGTAGTAGATGGATTGCTGGTTCAGTTTGAAGCATTGTACACAGATCTCTATTATTTTATAAATAAAGCATCATTTCTTGTTATTTTATAAATATTAGTGTTTTTTGTGTCATCTATTCTTGCATGTTTTGTGTTAAGAATCTTTTGTTTCTCTGCTATTCTGGTTCATAACATTAACACATGGGACTCTTCATGACCTCTCCAGAGCATGTTTCTTTTATATACTTTTGTTCTAGGACTCTCGTATTATACTTTTTGATGTGTAAAAGCAATGTAATTTGGTACTCATATGGTATACTCCTAGTTGGTAGCATAGGATCAGATACATTTCGTTTGATTAGCATTTTGCAGACTGGCAGTTTACTGATACAATCTTGTAATGATCTTTTTTAAATTCTCTAATATAAAAAAAACTAGTATAAGACAGAAGAAAGAAAAAAGAATTAAGTACAAGTACAAGTACAAGTAGAAGAGAAAGAAAAAGAAAGGGAGTAGAAGATAAAGAGTAGAGCAAGAGCAAGATGAGGAAGAAGAGAAAGAGCAAGAGCAGCGCAAGAACAAGAGAAAGAGGAGCAAGAAACAAAAAGAAGAAAAAGAAAAAAAAGTGTTGAAGAAGAATAAAAAGAAAAATAGTTAGCATTGACGACAATGCTTTTGTAAAGATGGGGCAATATTATATACCTTCCTTGTAGTGTGTATTGTGTTATGAGTAGTCAGTTTGTGACTACCTTAACTCTTAAATAAGCTACACAGTCATTATTATAATCCTATAATTATATTCTAGTGGAAGATATTTCATTACAACTCCTTCTGTATTCAGACTTGCAATAAGTCTACAATGTGTAAGAGGAGTACAAATTTTTCAATAGAAGTGCTACTTTAAGAAATTGTTCAGCAGCTATATGCATTAGCAGATGAGTTATATCTATTAGTAATGTTGTATCATATGAAAACCACTGGAAGCTATATTGGCTCCAAGGATACATGTTTCAATTTCCTAAAACAGAAAAAAAAAATGCTTGTCAATGAGCTGCAGGAATGTAGTGCCACAAATTAACAATGTAAGATCACTAGCAAAGAAAATAACATATCATAACATATCCATGTGATATCAAGTTGTAGCACCTGCTTCAGAAGCCCACTTATGCTTATTCCCAGTTGAAGGTCGCAATTCTGACAGCCTAAGAATCTGCAAATAAACTGGATAGTGCTTCATCCCATGCTCCCACTGCAAAACAAATGGAGTCATTTTGATTAAATACAGAAGATGGGACACTCTACATATAAAATAAATGTTAAGGCCCTTATATGACATGGATGGAAAGGGGCAAGGAAAAACAGTGATAACACTTTGAAATAACATTTGATTGCTGTAAAACATATGAAGACTATCCACCAGAATATTTATATCACCAAAGAATTGAAGTCTCAATAAATGACAATAGCAATAATAATATGATCAAAATGTTGCTACACGAATTTCTAGAAGGTAAAATACATTTCTATTCTTTCACAATACATCATGGAATGCATCAACTATGACTAAAAAATCAAGGGGCAAAAAAATAAGAGACCCACATCAGGTTAAATTCGAACAGCTTCTTATGGCATTCGTACTAGAGAAAACATCATCTATCGCATTTTTAATAGAAGCTCGCTTTTTCAAGAGAGATGCAAAAATACAATTTATGTGGGTAAAAAATAAATTCAAACGACTTCTTATAGCATAAATACTAGAGAAAATATCATCTATACCATTTTACATAGAAGCTTACTTTTTCAATAGCTGCAAAAAAAATTTCTTTCCTCAATTTTGAACAAAGAGCTTTGGAAATTACCTGTAGAATTGGTGTCAAAGGTTGACGTGAATCAAAAAGTAATAGATGGTGTCGTGTGGCAACCGCAAATTTAAATATGTCATAGTCTGCCCTTGCGAAAGCAACAAATCGATCTTTTCTCTGGGCAAGACTGCAGTAACAAGCTGCAGGAAAATTTACCTCTGCTATTATAGTAGAATAATCTGAACATTTTTCCCTTTTGAACCTGAAATCAACCAATTGAACTTCATTGCATGAAGCAACAAGTAAAATCCGTGGATGCCAACCATATTCACAACACCACCACCTTCCTTTTGGATCTTTTATATTCTTAACACCACGTTCTCCTGTCATTCGCAGGTATTTCTTACTACCTAGTCTTTCCTGGGGAAAATTATTCTTACTGCCTCCGACTTTTGTCAGTTCTAGTGGAAATGACTTTCCTTTCAACTTGACTGGACCATCAGAATTTCCTGGGCAACAACTTAAGTCAAACAAACGCAGCTCACCATTCTCTAAAATAACTGCACTTTCTTCAGGTATATGTGGATTCCAGCAAACCTGTTTCACAAAATACAGAAAGATCAATCGCATTAATTATCTCTAGTGACAAGACCAACAAAACTTCAATTTACCAAATCATGGGATGATTGTACAAAGTAAGAATACACAACTCAATCTCCCAGATTTTTAAGGTTGCCTTTTCAAACAATAAGATACAAAAAAAGGTATTAAACTTGTTACCCAAATGTCATAATTTTCCTAATGCATTTAGCAAAAATTAAGATAACATGAAGTAGAACTCGTGACCATGATATTAGCTGAGATGAGAAAGATTACAGATAATAAATCTTTTATCTATAAATGGGAAGGGACAAAACAAAAACAGCATAATCTACTGACAAAGGGGTTAAGATCAGTTGGTTAAACCATTGAGTTCTATGGAGATCTGTGTTCAAATCCCCAAAGCAAGACCAAAGTTTTAATAATGTTGAATAAGTTGTTAGTGGTAATGCTGGGGGACTGAGGTAATGTGTTCAAATCCCCTGTTTGTCGCCTCCACCGCCAGGTTGGCCAAAAAAAATCAAACTTACAAAACAAAAATAAAGAAACAAATAAAAACAATCCTGTCTGTTAAATGAGTACAGTACCAGAAATCAGGAAAACTTAGGTTTCCATAAGAGAGATAATCCTACAAACTGCTGAGATTGAGAGAATGGAAATAACTACAACAGAAGAAAAGAATATAACATGATAAGAAAGTGTAGCATGCATAATGAGAAATGCAGGTCTCTATGGCATCAGATTCATTAATGTAAATATAAATATCTAAATTCAGCAAATAAAGCAAAGGTTTTGCATAGATTCATGAATTATCTGATCTTGTTGAGCGAACTAATTAGCTCTACCATATAGTTCTTACTAGCCCGTTATTCATGTTAAATTCTTCTTCTCAATCATGACATTACCCGTCACATTTGAACACTAGTGTCTTCCAATGGAGAAGAATAAATTAGATTTATCCATCTCAAAGACCAGAGTTTTAGCGAAAAGAAAAAGTTAACTTTTAGAACAAAATGTGTACAATAAGCCAATCAAAGTGGACTTTTAATATAAATATTAAGAACTGTACAACCACCACAAACTAGTTTATCTATGGCCCACAATGGCACCCAGTGTATGGACGTGCTTAGTGAACTAAATGTGGTATGGCACAACTGTAAACATGAATGACAAAAGCCAAGAACTGTATAATGATACAACAGACTAGGGGAAGAAAAATAACACAACATATTAAACATTTCAATGAGAACGGTAGTGCTAGATTCTACTAGTGATAATTTTATCTACGATTTGAGAGGTTGGATATATTAAATGCCTAAGCGATCGTATTGTCAATTAAACTAAACTCTGTATTCCTTCTCCTGTGTGTTGTGGTATGTATTGTTACAAAGAATGGTAGTATACAGTATCTTACATGAGGAGAGTGAAGGAGTGATTTAGCAGTTACAAGCCTGCCTGTAGCTCTAATGAAACATTGCTTCATTGATGAGATTGTTATGTCACTTTTACCCGTGATTAACATTGTGATTGTTTGCTTGTACAGAACAGTATATGTTGGTCAAGATTCCACCAGATGTGTACTAAAGAGGAGTAAGATGTCATGTTACTACCACATGTCTGCAGGTGAGGACAATGCTGCTGAATGAGCTGCAAAAGGCAAGGGCTAGCACTGATGGAGTTATGCCATCCCGAGTGTCCAAGATCCTCCTTGATAACTATTTCACTTAGTCTCAAATAGGAAGGTACCTCTATTCAATGTGTCAACAGACAGGCGTAATAATGCTGCTAAACCTAATACAAAAAATATATGTAACCCTATGGCAAATACAAACGTTCAAAACTCTATTAACATACTTTATTTCTCAGGACAGAGCTCTAAATTGGTACTCAAATACTATAGAAATAATGTCTCAACATCGAAAAAAGTATTTCCAGAGCAATATGAGAATGTGGATATCTTGCAGAAGTTTATGAAATGTGTAATGTCCCCATTCTTACAGTTTGAAAAATAAATATTTAATTCCTTAAAGCCTAAAAACGGAAATTAAGTTAATTATTTAATATTGTATTTCAGTGACTTGAGAACATTAAAATTAATTAAGAGTCGCTTATCATAACTGTGCTGCAACTGAATGAACTGAAACGAGAATATTATATTAATTGTTAATGCTGATAGCTGCAGGAGATATAAACTATACCTGCAATGGTTGATTCTACGTGAATTTGTTAACTCCATCAGCGTTGATGTTTTATATGCTCATGTGCATACATGACTGATGTCTATTGAAGAGACTTAACTGTTTGTATTTAAAGAAGCTTCAGCAAATATAACATCACCGTTATTGTGACTGTTGAAGTCTTCTATGATGATCGACACTTCCATATGTTGTATGATGTTGGTCATCAAAGGAAATCAAGAGTATTCATCTCTAGCTTATGAAACAGTTTCCTTCATGTATGTTGGTTTTCAGAATTTGAAGGATTTCAATATTATCGTGTGACATTTGGTGTCTAATGTATCGTAGCTGCTGGTCATTCAAGAGTCACCGTCATGTAACTGAAGTGACTTCACGTGGCTGTTGAGACAGTGAAGACTGTGTAGAGTCACTGCCCAGTAACTGACGTGACTCAACACAGCGTCATCAAATTTGTAACTGTCGTGACTCTCTGCAGCGATTGGAACTTTTGGTTATCTGCATCATGTATTCTTTGAGTACAAAAAAAGAAAAAGGCAGGATTGTTGCTGGTGAATCATTTTTGATATTCAACGTTGTTGCTGATCAATATTGTTCATTATATGTAGAATTCTTCACGTGCGTAGCTCTATCTGTTGCAGATTCATTTCATTGTAAAGAGAATTTTGGTTATTGCTTTACAGTGTACAGACTCGAGAGGTTATGAGCTCTGTTGTAGACTCTATTATTATTCTAAATAAAGGAGAACTTTTTGGTGTGGCTGGTTTTTTTCCTCAAGTAGGAGGGTTTTCCCAGGGTATTTCTAGTGTCCCAGGAGGATTTTATGAAGATTAAGGATATCAACGATCAGTTGGAAGCTATTGGTTGCACAATGGAAGAAGAGGATATGGTGGTTATCACACTGAAAAGCCTAACACGATCCTACAAGAACTTCATCGAGACTCAACATTATGTCCACCAATGTTGATCTCAAATTCAATGAATTGTGCAACAAGCTTCTACAGCAGGACAGGTGGAAACAACAGTTTGGGAGCAGCCAGACAGCTACTGTGGAACAAGCATTTACTACCAAAGCCAATGACAAAGACAAAGGCAAAGGCAAAGGCATGTACGTTCAGCAAAATGGACTAAGCAAATCTGAGGAGAGTTCCAAGAAGGTAACAAATGTTTTTATTGCGGTAAACTTGGTCATATGAAGAACCAATGTAGGATACAACTAGCTGATGAAAAATCCAATTAGGCACGGTCTCAGTAGAGGGCCCATGTTGCAGAGCATACTACGTGAAAGGAGTCTGCCTTTTATGCATTTGTGGCCAAAAGACCAGCAGATCATGTCAAAACATCTGCTTGGTACACATAAGAAATTGCTTCACGAAGTACACACCATGCTCTGATTCAGTGATCTTTGGCCAACGTGAAGAATATACAGTTGTCAGCAAGAGCAACATTCAAATTATATCTAGTGGGAGAAATCTCATATTTCTCAACGTATACTATGTTACTGGCATGGAGCTCAGTCTGCTCTCCATGAATCAGATTATGCACAATCGTCTGAAGTTGGATGTCGTCTCCTAGTTTAGACAAGTATCATATTGTTGGCAAAATGTCAAAGACTACAATTGTTGTTGGCCTCAAAGATCATGGATTATTTGAGTCGCAAGAAGTTGCAATGGTTGTGAAGAGTTCATCCATCTCTTTGGCATTAGCGATATGGTCACCTCAAATTACACTCTCTTAGTTCGATCAAGAGAAGATGGTGGATGGTTTACCTAAGAATAGCGTGCTAGGTAGGGAAGCAGCATCACACTACCTTCTCAGATGGAGACTCTTGGAGAGCATCCAAAGTCTTGTAGTTTGTTCATGCGGATGTTTGTGGACCAACGGATACTACATTGGTCAATAGTGCCTAGAATTTTCTTTTGTTTGCAGATATTTCAATAGGAAAATGTGGGTGCTTTTCCTAACAGCAAAATCAGATGTCTTTAATGAATTCTAGAAGTTTAAAGCACTAGTTGAAAAGAATTTGGATGCTAGATCATTACTCTTAGGTCCAATAATGGTGGGGATGTTCCAATGGATTTTCCGACTTTTGTGCTAAACACAGTATTTAAGCATCAACTTACCACACCCTACATCCCTCAGCAGAATGGTTTTGTTGAGAGGAGGAATCGTATTATTATAAAAATGGCCCAGTCTATGCTGAAACATAGACATGTTCCTAAGAAGTTTTGGGTAGAGGAAGTGTATACTGCAATATACCTTCTGAATCGGTCCCCACATCGACCATCAAGAAGACCCCAGAGGAAGCATGGTCTGGGAGGAAGCCAAATATTAGTCACCTAAAGGTTTTTGGTTCAACAACATATGCTAGGATTCCGGATGCAAAGAGGCCCAAACTGGATTCCAAAAGTCAAAAGTCAAAGCTTACAGGCTATAGTGGCAATCATAAAGCCTATCAACTGATTGATGTGGACATTGATCGTCTCATGTTTAGTATAGATGTGGTTTTTGATGAAGGCTGACCCTTATGCTCTTTTCTCGTATCCAGAGTCCTGAAGATCAGCCCATGAAGACAATAAATTTGGTTGTTAGGCTTCCACTTGCTCACATGAAGAGAAGAATTCTTAAGATTGTGAAACTAAACCTATGGAAACTCCTAGGCTTAGTTACCGATTTTCTGGGTTTGATGCTGGAAGCGCAGACGGATGCGCAGGGATGCGGATTCAGATCCGGATGCCCTGTGGATGCGCTTCCATTGCTCATCCACAGGACATCCAAGAGCATCTGCGGCCCAGGCAGTGTTTTTTTGCATTTTTAAAAAGAAAAACAACTTATAAGCACTTTAACATGTGCTTTTTATCATTTTTTAACCTTTTTTTTGGTTCCAAAACCCTAAAAGAGGCCATTCATTCTTTTTTCAACTCATTTTGTTTGCAACTAGGCTCTCTTCTCATTTGGTCTCCATTTTGGCATTTTGAAGGCAAATTGATTATTTTCGAAGAGGATCGTTCGTGGGGTGCGAGATAGCTTCCACAAAGGAGTTCTAAGCGTCTAAGGTAAGCATTTGATCCCATTCTTGAGTCCTTTAATGAATTTTTTTGAGATTTTGATGAATTTTTTCAAGTTTGGGAAGAGATTTTTCAAGTTTTTTTGAATTTTTTTTTTAAGAAATAAAGAAACAAGTTTAGCTATATATTTTAATATATTTCTATCTTTTTTTTGCACTTGTATGCTTCATGTTCATAGTTTTTTAGAATTTTCTAATTTAAATTTATTTAATTTCTTATTATAGGAACTACAAGAAATTAGATTGTATTGTGCAAGAATGGCCGCCAACGGTAGTCAAAGTTCAGTGGGAAGGCAAGGAGTCGATAACTTCAAAATTGATGTGGGATCTCCTTTATGGAGACATACCACAAGAATATCACAGGTTTCAAAAGGTGGCTCATATCTTTGAAGGCATAATGTATGTGAGAGTAAACCATTCAATAGCTCATATTCTCGGGTCAAACTTCATTTTAAGGGCCCTTCTGGTAAAGGAATAGGAATGTGCAAAGGGAGCAAAAATGGGAAGGGGATGTCTAATGCATAAATAGCAGGAATTATAAAAGAACAAGAAGAGGCTAATAAATTGGTTAATAGATCAAAAATGACTTCTTATCAACCTTCATACGGAAAGAAAAAAATGCAATTGCCCAATGAACCAGTTGAATCTTCCAAACATCCATTCTTGCAAGTACCTGTATCGGAAGTGGAAGAGGAAGAGGAAGAGGAAGAAGAAGAAATTACCACCCACAAAAGAGGTCCATTGGCCACGGCATTTAAAATGGAGGCAAGAGAGCTTGTTGATCAAGCCATTGCACGTTGCCTCTATGCCAATGGTCTTCCTTTCAACTTGCTGAGATCACCATATTGGAAGGAGATGCTGGCAGCCATCAATAAAGCACCAACAGGTTACACAAGTCTCAGGTATGAAAAGGTGTGTACCACCCTGTTGCAAAAAGAGAAGACCTTTGTAGAGAGATCTCTTAAACCAATTAGAAGTTCTTGGAAAACTTCAGTTGTTTCTATTGTTTCCGATGGATGGAAAGATACAAAAAACTATCCATTGATTAATGTGATTGCAGTGTCCCCCAAAGGGGCAATGTTTTTGAGGGCGGCTGATTGTGACGGGGAAGCGAAAGATGCACAGTTCATTTACAAAATTCTCATTGAGGTCATAGATATGGTGGGTAGTGAGAATGTGGTCCAGGTAATCACGGACAATACAAAAAAATGTAGGGGTGCAAGTGCTTTGGTTGAGGGCCGATATGACCACATTTTTTGGACACCATGCACCGTACACTCCCTCAACTTGATGATGCAGCAAGTTGGAACTTAGATAGATTGGGTGAAACAAATGTTTGTGACAAACCACCAAATGTCACAATCGATATTCAAATCTTTCTCCGAATTGGAGTAGTCGAAGGTAAGTGTAATTACCAAATTTACTTTGTTTATTTAATTTTAATAAGTTTTATAACATGTTCCAGTTCAATTATCAATTTGTATATAATTTTGCTTAATATTTATGGACATATTGTTATTAACTTACTTAGGTTGCTAAGACCCGATTTGCGTCTCATACTATTGTTATGAGACAACTTGTCAAGGTGCAAGAGGCATTGAGCCAAATGGTTATTTCCAACCAATGGAGTATGTGGAAGGCTTCAAATTCAGAGAGGGCCCAAAAGGTCAAGGCATTGATCTTGGATGACAATCGGTGGGCTCGTGTGCAATTTGTATTGGATTTCACCAAGACTATCATGACTATGCTCTGATTTGCAGACACAGATAAATCTTGTTTGGGGGCTGTCTATGATGACATGGACACAATGGAGGAGAAGGTAAAAATTGAAATACAAAAACATGAGAATGACCCCATACAATGTGAAACCTTATGCAACACGGTGGAAACAATCATTCATCATCGTTGGGAAAAGATGACCACCCCATTGGACCTCCTTGCATATGCCTTATCTACGAGGTACTATAGTGTTGAAATACTTGGTATGCCAGATAGAGTAGCACCATATGTGGATGAAGAAGTTGCTAATGGGTGCTACAAAGCCTTTGAAAGACTCTTCCAAGATGATGAAATGTACAAAAAAATTTGGACAGAATTTGGCTTATTTGCCTCGAGAATAAAACATAGTCCACTTGCAGTAAAGGATCAATACGACATGACAGCTACAACATGCTGGTACCTCTATGGTCAACCATTTAAGAATCTACAACCTCTTGCAATCAAGGTCCTCTCAAAAGTAAGTTTTTTTTGTTTTTTGTTTACCACTTGTATTCTACAATTTAGTACTTAACATATTTTAATTTGCTTTACAGTTTTATGTTTAATTTTGTGAACATTGTCCAATTCACATTGTTCGGGTTGCAAGTTCTTCTGCCGCTAAACAGAATTGGAGTACATACTCCTTTATCCACTCAGTAAAGCGTAACCATTTGGGCTCAAAAAATCTGAAGACTTGGTTTACATTCATACAAACTTGCGTCTTTTGTCACATAAGGAGGAACACTACAAGGATGGGGCAGCCAAGCTATGGGATGTAGCCCCAGAGTGTGCCAACTTGGAGGCAACTGTAGAGGATCTTACTAGACACGCTTCAAATTATGGTGTTGATGATTACATCTCGACACATGCTGCATCTACTACAAGTGGAACGGCATTGGGTTCAAATGATCTTGAACTTGACACAATTGGAGAACAGGAGTTTTTTTAGAATCCTTATGATTTTGATTAGTAAATCTTGATTGATGAACATTGAATCATGAACTACATTTTGATTTCGTATATGATGACTTATTTGAATATTTGTGAACTATCAATTGGCATTTAATATTTGTCTCGAATCTTGATCAATGATGAAGTATCATACTATGTTTACTATCAAATGATTTAGTTTTGTATATTTCTTGCATTACTTTGCATAAATATATATATATATACATGCATCCAAAACCCCCTAAAAAAAATCACGCATCCACGCACCCGAATCCCCCACCCGCACCCAAATCGGTAACTTAGCTCCTAGGCATGACATTGTACCTCAAATTTTGTAATATCCCCTTTTTTGCCAGTGTCATCTTTCAAAGAATTAGCCTATTTCTTGACCCTCATTGGCTAATGGAGTTGTTCAAAGGGTCCAGTTGGCAGAGTTGGAGGCCAATTCCCACTCCAAAGGTTAGGGATGTTTAGGATTGCTTTTCGTTTGAACTAGGAAAGTCGGTGTTTCTTGTTGGATGATGTTGGAATTGGCTACTACTGATGTTGTTGGCATTCATGTTTTGTCACTGATGTCAACATATGTTTTTGTGGAGGAAGAACAGACTGGTTATTACTATTGTATGATGAGTGACAGAAGTGTACGGATACTACACGAATGAATCAGAACGAGCAAAGATGGGGATATGTAGAAGGATGTATGCGGATCTTATTTCTAAGGTCGCTTGACTTAATATTGCATATTGGATGAGTTACAGATGTTTTGGTGAAGACTGGTTACTGGACTGTGACAGTGATGTTTGACAGAGCGACTCTCTGTGTTTTGAGTATATCTTACAGGCGATGATGATTCAGGTTATGCGAGCTTAAGGGATGACAGAAGACATGTTCAGGAATGTTTGTTATGGGTCGCAAGACGAATGATTGTTGGTGACGTCAACTGTGGCATGGATTCTGATGGAGATCTATTTGGGGCCGACTTCAGAGATATAGCTTGTATTGTGGATTGCGAGCGTGGATTACGGATCTTGGATTAATCTGATGTATTGTGATTGATGTATACTTGTTATAGGTACCGTGTGTAGCTTAGCAAGGGGTTAAATAATTATTTGTATATTGGGAAAGCTTAATTGGCCGACCTAATCAATTATTGTAATGGAGCATATATGAGAGATCTTTTCTTTTGAAAAGATATATGTATGAAGAGAAGGTGATTGATAGAGACAGAGAAGTGAGGAAGTTGCGAGCTTGATTGTCTGCTGGATGTAGAGCAGAGGATATGATTATTGTACTTCATTGGAACTGACCAAGCAAAGACAGTTGCTATCAGACAGTTCACTGGATTGTATATTTTCTATATACACTTGTGTTTCGGACTGTAAGTCCTTGAGGGTGGCATTAACCTTCTTTAGGCAGTGAGCCCACTATTGTTCGACTCCTAACAGGGTTTGTCCTTTAACAGGGACTCTGTGCTGTAATGTTGTAATAAGCTCCTAACAGGGATACTATACTCTCAGTACATTATTTGTGGTTGCTAATTCCCACCGAGGTTTTACCTTTAAATGGGTTTCCTCGACAACAAAGGATTGTGTTATTGTGTTGGCATTTACTGTGTTATCATTTTGATTGAAGTTTTGGTTTATAAAGTTTAATGTTTAATAATCGGTCTCACAACTGATTCAGCCCCCCCCACCCCTCAATTGTGTTGGACTATTATTCCTAACAATTGGTATCAGAGCTACTGGTCCTTAGAGAGAAAGCTTAACAGCTTGAGGTGATCCTGAAGATGACTTACTATAGGAAGGATAGTCCGAAACTTGATCCTAAATACTTTGACAATTGGAAGAACAAGATGAGAACACATTTGCTATGTTTGGGAATCGACTACTGGATGATTACTAAAAGAAAGGAACAAATGAAAGCTTGTTAAGTTTGACTTTGCCTGAAATATATTGGAAAATATATCTGTTGTGGGAGGAATCAGCAAACGAACAGCACTTATAAATTTCGGTGTGTTATTCTGATTTCAACACAAGCCGCATATATATGATATTGGAGAC
>MU226797.1:2535195-2546927 GCA_018584345.1 Thuja plicata | reverse complement strand
TTGTAAAATTCAGAGAAGCTATTGGTGTTATTGACAGATTGAGCATTATGGGAGGGTATTAGAATGTTTCTAATATTAACGCTCAATCTTGTATTCTGTTGTATTTTAGAAGTTTCTATTTCTGTTTCTATCGTCATGTATATATGAGCTTCAAGCTCCTTGTAAACATATTCAATCTTTATTCAATACACAAAATAATCTTTCGATTATTTTAGGTGCGACGGTTCGCCTCGCACCCCCTCGGTCCTTATATGTATGTACTCTCTCGATAGAAGAGATATCTTGTTGTTGGCATATTATTGTACATGATAATCAATGAAGAAATGGAATACTGTTAAGTTCTCTCTACATTCTATTATATGTTTTGCTATCCTGTCTCTATGCAATAGTTCCTGTTTACCCTATGGGGCAAACACACACGTGCACAAAAATTGTTCTATTGTTAATGAAAGCAAGTTGTTAAGCCAAAAGTGAAGATTATGTTTCTCTTCACACACGTGCACATTAATTGTTCTATTGTTGAATGAAAGCGAGTTGTTAAGCCAAAAGTGAAGATTATGTTTTTTTTCACACACTTTCACATAAACTATTCTATGGTCTCTAAATCCCAAAAAGCCGATTTCTATAGTATTTTTAGGTTTCAAGAACTTGAATATGGTGAAAGATATATTGGTAAACCGCAAAGTCCCAAGAAAGTAATACTTCAACATGCAGGCAATTTATTGCATAACTACATAGAGGATTTGGAATTGTGTTGTCAAGAGAAAAAACCTCAAAGATTAAGTCATGACCTAATGCATTTATTTGACATGTACAAATCTACCACTTTACAAATAGACAGAAGCAAATTCATTCTACACATGACAAGAATGAAGCTCCCCCAACTAATTGAGCTATATTCCATAATCCAAGCACTCTTATCCCTACACAAGGTTGTTACCAAATTTCTATGCCAACATCTACAATATAAGTAATTGAGTTGCAAACAATTACTTTTTTTACCTTTAGTTAGGGTTTCTGAACAATCATTCTAATTTCACTATTAACCACCTTTCTTTTTTTGAACATTTCAAGATACTCTCCACATCAAGTCTTCATCGTGTTTTTGCAGCAAGACTATATTACATCTAGGTTTTCTCCTTCGAATTGTTTTGCTTTTATTGGAGCATTGAACCTTTGCATCCAATTGAAAATTATGTCAATGAAACCCAAACCAAGTTTTCATTTCCTTAAAATTCCACATTTCTATTTGATCTTCATATTTATCTACAATCATTTTGAGTTGTTTTATGCTTTTCGAACCTGAACCTTAGCCATCACTAATTTATACACTTTTCAGGTTTCCAAGTCTCATTGCACAACCGTATCAAAATTGGTAAAATTGTATCTCAACCATGACAAACCAGATTCCTACCATTCTTTATACTTAAATTTTTCATTTTGTCTTTCAAGCGCCAATTTACCTTAAATATGCAATTTGGTTTGTATATGAAACCACACAATTCCCATAATTATATAATTTCGGTTTTCCTAAACAAACTATAAGTCAAATGCAAACTTCTTCGAAACCTCAAAAATCCACATAGTTCACTTTTAGCAGCTTTCACCAGTTTTTAATGACTTCACCTCGATTTAAGAAAACATTTCCAAGATGATTTCTAGACTCTCACAAGCCTAACACTAATTTAAGTCATGTAAGTTTGCATGAAGTAATAGTAGCAACAAAAGTAATCTCATGATTGGTGTCATTGTTGCAAGTGGTACTATATGCAGACTAGCAAGAATCGCCATGAAATCGCCGGAATCGCCGGTTTGGCGGTCGATTCAGCATGGCTGATTTTTTTTGAACCAGTGAATCAGATCGCCGATTTTTTTGGCCTGAATCGCCGATTGACCGATTCATGCAAAAAATTGCCAGAATCACTTTCGTGAATCGGTAGAAATCGGCCACGCGGCTTCAAGTAAAGTCAAGTCAAAAATATAAATAAACACATTTTTTATCTTTTTTTGTCTTTCCTCTTTGTTTCAACCCTAAAGGGTCTTCTAATTGCTTAGCATGAGTAGAAGCACGGAAAAGTGAGAGAGAATAAGAGAAAAGAGAAACCACAAGTTTGCAACCAGCAAGCAGGAAGAGCACCAAAGAGATCAAAAATCCATTTTAGAAGGCCATAAGATTGCATTGGGAGCACTAAGGAGTCAATCGCAACACTCCTCAACTCATTTGCAAGACGTAAGTGTTGGATTTTTTTTTGTATGTTAGTGTATTATTCATTTTTTGTTAAATTTTTTTAGTTTTCATTTGCAAATCTTTAATCTTTTTTAGTTTTACTAAATTGCAAAGTAGGCTTTGTTGTTTTGTTTATTAGTTTCAAACTTTGAGATTTTACTTGAATTTTCTTATTGCAGCAGTCTTAACTTTCATTTTCCACAATGGGTAAAAAAGATGAATGTTGGAAATATACCGAAGACTTTCCTGGAAGAACAAAATTTCAAACAAAATGTATGTATTGCAAAGATATAAATTTTGGTGTCATTTATAGATTCAAATACCACATTGTTGCCATACCTGGACATGATGTCACAATTTGCACTAAACAAACTGTTGAGGCAAAACGCACTTGTATAGTGGCATTAGAAAAATTTGAATAAGAGAAATTAAATAGGAAAAAGCAACTTGAAGGGTTAAGGGCTATTGGCTCCCATGCTCCCACAGCCGCATCTGCAGCCCCATCTGCATCCACATCCGCATCTGTAGGTTGTGTTAGAGAGGGTTCTTCCAGGCCTCATTTTTGTCCTAGTGCTAGTGCTCGTACTAGTGCTGATGCTAGTGCTAATCGTTCTTATACTGAGATTGAGTCTAGTCTATTGCAGCCTAGAGTGCGGACGAACAGATTAGATAGTTACTTTGTGCCCCGCACTACTCCTGGCTCACAACCCATGCTTGAGAGCATGGGTTTGAAGAAGCAGATTCATGATGCTGCCAAAAAAGAAATTTGCAAATTTTGGTACTTTTGCAACATTTCATTTATTGCAGCCAGGTAATTGATTATTTTTTATTTGTTTTATTTAAGTTTGAAGTTAAATTTTAATTATATCTACTTGTTTAATCATAGATTCACTTTACATAATGATTTGTCATCTAAATTTCTAATCATACTATATTTGTGACAGGGCTCCTTATTGGCAAAACATGATAGATGTGGTTGCTATTTGTGGTCCGAGGTTTAAAGCCCCAACTGAGGCTAAGTTGAGTGGATACCTCTTAGATGAAATGGTAGAGGATATGAAGGTTGAGCTTGAGGACCATCGAAACGAGTGGACCGAAAAGGGTTGCACCATCATGACTGACGGTTGGACAGATAGGAGGAATAGAACACTCCTCAATTTCCTTGTTTCCTGTGGAGGTGATTGATCATTCTACTTTCCTACATGCATTGTAAATTGTGAATCGTAATTGAATTTTAAATTTTGATTTTTTTATTGCTAATTTGTTGATGATCCATGATAAATCGTTATTTTGTAGGATATACCATGTTCCTCAAATCTATTGATGCTTCCGCTCATATCAAAAACGCCACATACTTATGTGAGGTTATTGAGGAAGTCATAGTAGAGGTGGGGGAAGAAAATGTGGTGCAGGTGGTGACGGATAATGCGGCAAGTTATGTTGCTGCAAGTAAACTTTTAACTTTTCAAGTTTTGAAAATAAATTTTTTTGAACTTTTATAATTCTAAGTTTCCTAACATGTTTAAATTTCTAATAAATTTAAAAATGTTGAAGGTAAACTTTTGATGGAGAGGCACCCCACCATATTTTGGTCTCCTTGTGCGGCACATTGCCTTGACCTCATGTTGGAGGAAGTTGGCAAGCTTGAGTGGGTCAAATCATGTGTACAAAGGGCCAAAAATATATGCAAGTTTATCTACAATCATGCATTCGTCCTTAGCACAATGAGGGACTACACAGGAGGCAGGGAGTTAGCCCGTCCAGGCATCACTAGGTTTGCCTCAAATTTCATCACACTGCAGTCCTTGTTGACATCAAGGGCAGAATTGAGGAGCATGTTTGTTAAGCGGGAGTGGACTACATCTTCCTATGCTACGACCACTGCAAGGGTAGATGTGGCAAATTGCATCTTTAATGAGGATGGTTTTTGGAAACCTGCTAAAGAAATCCTTGAGGTAAATTTCTTACAATTTAACATTTAGTATTTATTTATTATTTAATTGTTGAATGATTTAGTTTTACTTTTAGTTTTATATTTAAGTTTTGACTCATGTTTTTTTACATTATATGCAGGTCACTGAGCCCCTCGTATCTCTCCTACGAACTGCTGATGGGGAGAAGCCCTCTATGGGCTACATATATGAGGGCATGGATAGGGCCAAAAAGGCCATTAGAGCCCAATATGCAAGAGTGTAGGAGAAGTATGCCCCTATTTGGGAGATCATTGATAGGAGATGGCAGAATCAGCTCCACCGACCCATCCATGCAGCAGCTTATTATCTGAATCCAACATTTAGTTTTCGTCTTGACTTCAAGGCGGATGAGGAGGTTCTCACCAACCTATATACAGTGATTCAAAGGTTATATATACAGTGATTCAGAGGTTGAGTAGTGATGAGGATAGCGCAGCTGCAGCCATTGAGCTAGACAAATTCAATAATAAAAAAGGACCAATTTTCTCTGGCATGATGGCCATAGATGCTCGGACAACAATACAACCAGGTAAAAATAATATATTCTTGAATCTTAACTTTATGGCTTATAAGTTGTGCATTTTAATTTTTTATTTTGTAATTTTAAAGTTGTAAATGAGACTAATTGTTTTTGTTTTCCCTTATTTCTGATAGATGATGGCAAATGTTTGGGCCCACAACCCCAAAACTTTGGAAAATTGTCATCCGTATTCTGAGACAACCAAGCAACGCTTCTGGATGTGAGCGCAGTTGGTCCATGTTTGAGCATATCCACTCGAAGAGGAGAAATAGGTTGTCTGTGCAGAGGTTGAATGATCTTTTCTTTGTTCATTACAACCTCTGTCTTAGGATCATACAGATTTTGGGCATTGACTCCTCTTCGATCATTCTAGAGGAGATTAATCCAGAATCAGAGTGGCTCACTGAGGCTGTGGATCTGGTCTTCACTGAGGCAGACCATGAGTGGGTTGACCAGGTACATAGAGAGGTTGAGGTTGTGGCCATGGTAGAGGAGGCGGCTAGAGCACGTTCAGGCACTGCCAAACTCACACGCACACGCACACGCACCGACACAGGCCGTAGTGGTGTTGTTTGTGAGCCCATCTTACATGTGGGGGCTATGGCTCAACAGTCCTCTAGGACCCACCTTAGACGCCTTTGTAGAGGGCACCGAGAGACAGGATGCTCAGAGGCTGAGGCTGCGACCGAGCTTGAGGACGATGATGAGGCTTGAGCTAGAGCCTTGTTTTTTCATTTTGTTTACCGATACTGATAGACATACGTTTCATGGATCTTCATCTTACACAAATTTATGATTTGATGTCTTATGTATCTTCATCTAACATACATTCTATGATTTGACTCATTATGATCCTATGATTTCTATTTACTTCAGCTACAATTTACATTTTACGTGTAATGTATGTGACGGATTTATCATTTATGTTCCTTGTTTATGTATGTTAGCTTCTATTTGATGATGTTATAGTGTGTTTAAGTTATATTCAATAAAGGGTGCATGAAATAAGTTTTAAATTGTTAAAATCTATGCTCCACGGAGTTTCGGGGACGGGGACGTTTTAGTGGACGGGTACGTGTTTCGGGGATGGGTACGGTTCAAACCCAATTTTGAGGGGACGGCTATTAAAAAAATAGGGGATTTTTTATATAGAGAGAGAATTAAAATATGCATATCATAGCATTGTTAAACCATTCAACATAGACATTTCAGAAGCTCAATACAATGAATACATAGCAAATTAACAAAGTTCGAATACTTTCATTGTAAAAATATGGCATACATATAGCAAAAATGCCCAAAGGCTCCAAGTTTCATGCATGAAATGACATAAAGGGAAGTCCAACTAAAATACTAAACAGTAAACAATAACATAGAAGTTCAACTCCATAATCAGATGTCTATAATAATCAAAATCAATAATGTATCTGCAAATGATATATGCCAAACCCTCCTCTTGCAACTTAAAAATGAAAGCTTTGTTGCTGCTCCTCTTTCTTCTTATACTTGGAAAGAATGAATGAAATGAAAAAATGAAAGAGAGTTAGGCTTTTTAGCATCCAAAATAGGGTTTAGTATTTTTTATTTGATATTAGAGTCCATGTGGGGCCCGCCCATAACCAATTTTTTATTTTAAAAATGCACTTAATATGATTTGCAGCCATTTTTTTAAAGCTGGGAAATAGGGGACGGATTTGGGTACCGAGGACGGTCGGGCAGTCTCCTAACCATCCCCGATACCCAAATCCGTCCCCTATTTCGGAACCTTCTCTTTTTGGGGTTTCCGGAACATCCCCGATTTGGGACCGAAAAGGGAACGGTTAGGGGACGTCGAAATACCGTCCCCGTTTCGTACCTGGGACGGGAACGGGAGTTCCAAGGCAGGGGACGCGTCCCCGTGGAACACAGGTTAAAATCTCTAAATTTCAAGGGTTTTTTAAATTTGTCGATTCATGGTCAATTCGCGATTCAATTCGGCCTAGCCGATTCCGATCCGATTTCGATTCTCGTTACTTTGATTATATGGCCGTGCAATCTCCAGACCTCGTTACGTCTTGTGCTCAATACTACAATCTAGACACCAAAGAGATCAGAAGGTTACTAAATAAATCAATTCCTCATATAATGCTTGAATGTATAGAAGAGATATTTGGGATCCCGGCACTTGCAAAGTATGCAGGGGTAGCTTTTGAATCTTCCAAGGAACATTTGAGGAAATCATTGATACATGTAATACAATTCTAAGTCACACTGTGATGTCCCCATTTTTTAATAAGATTCAATAATAAATAATAAGATTTTTATTAAATAAATAATAATAAAAAGAAATTCAACAAATAAATAATCTTAAAATGGATGATTAAAAAAATAATATAATTATAAATAATAATATTTTAATAATAACATTAGTCAATGATAGTTAATAATAAATAATATGAATGACAATTAATAAAAATTATAAATAAATAATTATATGTTATTATTAAATAATATAAATACATATTTAAATGTTTGTAATAAATATGATTATATATTAAATAAATATATAATTATATGATAATTAATAAATATTATAAATAAATAATCATATATGATATAATATAAACAACAAACCCATATAATATATATAAAATAATACTATGGGAACATAACATGCAATAGAAAACAGCAATCATCCACTCAGCTGTTTATAGCATACAGTCAGCAATATAAACCAAGGAAACACATTTAGCAGACAGAGAGAGTAGCGAACATACAAATAAAAACCATACAGTCAGCAAGAAGCACACGCAGCATCCTAATCAGCAGTGGATAGTGAATATAGCCAGCGAATACACCATATAGGTTAAGGAAAGTGCGTCTACAGTCAGGGAGCCATGCCTTAAAACCAGAAACAGAATTATCAGTTCAGTGGTCAATTTGGAGGGGGATTTTCCATTGAATAAGAAATAGAATGGAGCAGAAAAGGAGAATAAAAATCAATCTACAAGAGTACAAGAAATATATGTATATATAGACACACACACAAAACAATATCATCACAGGAGCAGAGGAAGGGATACACAACAGCTTGAAGTTATTTACTCATTAAAGATAGTCAAATCATTTATCAGGAGCAAAGATAGACTCTGCAAAAGTAAGGATAAATTAGCAGAGGAAACATTGATACAACCATCACCGTGATATTACAATGAAATGCATTCAGTAGCTTTCCTTAAGGCAAGCAGTTATACATTTCATGAGATACAGAGACAGAAACTTATCAAAATATATCTGTAATGATATACTTATTTTGCAAATAAATTCCACTGTATACATCAGATCCAATATTGTGGTAAGACAAATCACCATTTTTCTAGGGTACTATTGAACAACCTAACTATCAAGATAATTGATATTACATTTGCCACTTCTCCAACTCATTTTTTAATATAATTTTAATAGAGGGAAGTCTTTTGCTATTGAATTTTAAGAAATCAGTCCCAAATCCCATAGGATCAGACAGGGGACATTACAGTGGTATCAAAGCCTTGGTCCTGCCATCCTGCAGGGAGAATGGCTAAAGAAAACCTATCAAAGAAAAGGAAGTAAAACCAAAATGAATGAACAAATAGCCAACATTATGAGAACCTTCATGGAACAAACCAATCAAACCTTAATTAACCAAATGGAAAAAGAAAACCAATTAATCCTCCAAGTGTTACAAAACATGGGGAACTCAATCAATAGCCTCAAGAATAGTTCGTCAAATGGAAGGGACATAAGTTCCAACCACTCGGAGAATAATAATGGATCATCAACATCTAAGGTACCCAAGCCACCTTTCCTACCTAGGGAAGATATACCAAGGGAGGAAGAAGGAATTGATCAACCTACAAATAGCACTATAGGCAATGCTAGAGCCTATGCCAGTCTTGAACCAGAAATCAAAGTACTCGTAAGATTTACAGAGTTTTGTGACGCCCAAAAATAAGAGACACCAAAAAGATCAAGATTATGCCCAAATAAGGATTTAAACATAAAGTGAATAAAGTAACACTTCCAAAGTATTGATGGATCGGGGAAAATTATAGGTCATGCTTGGCTGCAAAAATTGAACACTTATCTCACCCTTAGCCCAATGACTGAAGAGGATGCACTCCAATTTGCTATCCTCCATATAGAAGGTTTGGCACATGAATGGTGGTACCATGGGATCCACACGCAAGGCCATCAAAATATAACCTCCTATGAAGAGTTTTCACAAAAACTTATTACAAGGTTCGATAGAAAGCACCCCCCAAAAGACTTTAAAATGCTGACTCAAATCAGGCAACAAGGCACAATTGAGGGTAATATTGCTGAATTTCAAAAACTTTCAGTCCGAGTTTCATGGGTAGATGATGACAGACTTACTTACCTGTTCGTGGAAGGGTTAAAAGATTCACTAAAAGGTTTGGTTAGTGCTCTCAAACCTGCATCTCTTGAAGATGCCATTGAAACAGCTTTGAACAACAAGAAGCAGACCCTCAATCAACCATACCAAACAATTCCATGGTAAGGATGAAAAGCATAAGAGGGAATTCTCAAAAAGAAAATGCTTCCATTGTGATAAGAACTTTGAACTGGGACATGTATGCCAAGATGAGAATGCCCAGAAATGGCGAGAAGACCTAAGAAGGAAGAATTTAAGTTTCAGATGCAAAGAACCATGGGAACTAGGGTATAGATGCAGAAAAAGGAGTCAAGCCCATAGAATAGAAGCAACACTGGAGACGAAAATAGGAGGAACACCACATAAGAAAACAAAATATGATAAAGGGGACCTCAACAACATCCAATCAAAGAATGAAGGAGTGGAAAGCCAATGTAGCTTTGAGGAGGTTTAGCCCTAGTTGTGACAGCAATCTAGGAAACTTATGTTAGATGGCAATGTAGAAATAGTGATTAATATGTTTATGTACTCTATAATATGATTTTGATTATTATTAAGATATGAACCAAATAAAGGGCAATGTAGAAATAGTGATTAATATGTTTATGTACTCTATATTATGATTTTGATAATTATTAAGATATGAACTAAATAAGGGGGAAAAGGGCTACAATTAAGGGACAATCGCGAAAGGCACCCTATCACAGTAGCAGTGAGCGAGAATTGCTATAAGGGTACCCTACTACACTGTGATTAAGGGAGAACTACTAAGGGCACCCTATTGCTAGCACATTCCCAAGGCTGCAATTAAGGGAGAATCGGAGAATCGTGAAGGGCACACTATTGTAGTAACAATGAGGGAGAACCTCTATAAGGGCACCCTACTACACTATGATTAAAAGAGAACCACTAAGGGCACCCTATTGCTAGCACCTTCCCAAGGCTCAAATTAACAGAGAATCGCGAAGGGCACCCTATCACACTAACAATTAAGGGAGAATTGTTATAAGGGCACTGTATTGTGCTATGATTAAGGGAGAACCACTAAAGGCACCTTATTGCAGAAATAGATAAGGGAGAACCACTAAGGGCACCCTATTACAGAAAGCAGTTAAGGAAGAACCACCATAAGGGCACCCTACTGCGTTGTGTTTAAGGCAGAACTGCTAAGGGCACCCTACTGTAGAGGTAGTTAAGGGAGAACCACTAAGGGCACCCTATTGCCTTAGTAGTTAGGAGAGAACAGCTATCAGGACACCCTACTGCACTATGATTAAGGCAGAACTGCTTAAGGCACCCTACTACAAGGCAGAGATTACATATCTTTGAAAGAGGATATTCTTGGTAAATGTTGAAAATGCATAATTGCTTGAGGGCAAGCAATTTGAGGAAGGGCAGACTGTGATCTCCCCGTTTTTTAATAAGATCCAATAATAAATAATAATATTTTTATTAAATAAATAATAATAAAAAGAAATTTTATAAATAAATAATAATATTAAAATGGATGATTAAATAAATGATATAATTATAAATAATAATATGAATGAAATTAATAAATATCTAAATAAATAATATAAATTATTAAATATATATTTATATGTAACTTTATAATGAATATGATTATATATTAAATAAATATATAATTACATATTAATAAATATATGATAATTAACAAGTATTATAAATAAATAATCATATATGATGTAATATAAACAACAAACCCATATAATATATATAAAACAGTTCTATGAAAACATAACATATACTAGCTGACTAAAAAGAATAGTCGCGACCATATTACCTTTCACCTATGCGGGATAACAAGGAAAGAGGATTTCAGAGGAAAGGGATTGAACAAAAAAAAAAGAGGTACCATTCAGCAGTCACTTTAGGAGGTGGTCAGCATGCCAATAGAAAACACCAATCGTCCCATCAGCTGTTTATACCATACGGTCAGCCATACAAGCCAAGGAAATACATTTAACAGACAGAGAGAGCAGTGAACATACAAATAAAAACTATACAGTCAGCAAGAAGCACACGCAGCATCCTAATCAGCAGTGAATAGAGAATATACACCATACAGGATAAGGAAAGTGCATATATAGTCAGGGAGCCGGGCCTATATTTTTCCAGATTCTATTTCTGCATCTTCATCTTCTTCTTTAAACAATTCAAAACAGACAAAAAACTGGGGCATATAGTACAGTGTTCCATTTTGTAATGTCCCCACTTTAGCAGTTGACCAAGTGTGTGTGCGTTAGCCTTGTTCTACATGGTCCCGAGGGCTAACGAAGGGTTTAAGGGGATCCTGGAGTGTTTTGGCCTAGTCATTTCCAGTTTGGGCCAAAACAAAGTTGATTTACTCAGTTTCAGGCTTACTTACTATTTTTAGTAAGTCAGCAAGACACAGTGGGGGTCAATTTTGGTGATTGAATTTGATACTCCTCGGTGAGAGCTTTCCGACGAGCTATCACTCGCATTATTCAGAGTCCGATTGCTAATACATTTTAATGCCTGAAGTTTTATTAAAGTAACATCTAATTTAATTGTAAAATATTAAAGTGTTACTTTAATATTTATTTTATGGGGATG
>MU226797.1:2518662-2534504 GCA_018584345.1 Thuja plicata | reverse complement strand
ATTTCCGGAGTTATAAGGGGTTTAAAATATTAAATGGAGAAATAAGGAGTTGAATGCAAACTGTTTGACATAATTCCTTTCAGCGATTGGTTTAGTTTTTGGGGCATTCAGGGGTGTCCATTACACATTTTTGTGGTTGTTTCTTGTAAAAATCAACAAGCAGCTTGTAGAGGCAACAAACAGGTTACAGGAATTTGCGTGAAGAAGAAGCTGAGAATGATTCTCCCAGTCATCAGGGTATTGTAATGTCCAAATTGAGTAACAGAAAAATTTATGAGTTAAGTTTGTACCGCCCTATTGCTAGGTTGCATGCCGGAAACAAATTGTAATGTGATTTTTTATATAGATTCCAGAGTTGTTAATTATTGTCCTTGATCTTGCTGCATTTATAAGCTGTTAGTACTGGTCGCTTTTGACTGGTCTCCCTATCCTTGTCTACATTGTTTTTCCTACAGATTATATTTTCCATTTTTATTTCACAACTCACATGCCATTGTTTACCTTGGTTTTGGTAGTATACCTATCTTTTCACATGGTTGAAAAGTTGCATGAACACGGATACGGATACAAATACGGGTACAGAATTGGGTCAACATGGCTATTTTTTAAGACCCTCACTATAGATACGGTTGGATACGACATTAAAAAAATCACACACATATATTTAACACAATTTTCTAAGTTATTAGAGATTTTCATTACTCGAAAAGCAATATAGACACATAAATGCTACATAAATAATTATAAGTTAATTTAAGACTACAATATACAAAAATAATAGTCGCATTAGAAGATAACCCCAAAAAATGGGTCGGTGAAATAGAAAAACATATCATTTGTCTTTCTCATTTGGTGCAGGTTTTGTTTATACCAATTTTTTTTTTAAATTAAATTTGGGAAGATTTACATCAAATCTTGGAAAAAATCAAATCGCATAGTGTTCGGCACGGTTGGAAAATCAAGTTGTTTTAGGCACACATGGGTACAATATTCAACATGTATCCGGGCCATATCGGATACGTTTCCAAATTGGATACGGGGATATGTGTGCCCAAGGAGGTATAGGGGAGTTTCCGGCAACTCTGCCTGGTTGAAAAAAAATCTGCTTTAAAAAGTACTAAATGCACCACTGACATTAATCTAAAATGTTGATGTTATTAAATTTTTTTCAGAGCCCTATAAAGAACCTTTTTGAAAAAAATTAAATACATTTTGTTTTTATCCCAACTCTAAATCATTAAACTGTCTAATTTCTATGACATTGTCATAAATGAGAAATGGGAAAAAAGAAATCTGAAAGTTATTCAAGGCTTCAAGCTACAAGATGAATATTTTCAAGTTAGCAATAGATTTCGGCCTGCTGAATTAGATAAACAGAAAAAACATGACAACGAATACAAACTTATATAAACCAAATCAAACATATGATTTCAACAACTTAGAAAACCTCCTTTCAATACTTATCAAATTTGTTAGGCAATAACCCAGTGTTAATACCTTACTGAAAATTGGCAGGCACAGTTGATGCTAGAAAAATTAATTTAACACAAGATTTGACTGTTGACTTGTTAATCACTCACTTTGAGGAGTTGCAAGAAAAAATTCAGATCATGATACAAAGAGCCTTATAGACACAAAGATGAATTCTTTGAGAAGAAAACCACAACAAAACAGAAGAAACATCAAGAATAAGACAGAAAAAACATATCCACCTGCAAAATTGGATGGTAGCCGTTAAAAATTGGAAATATATGTCTACTATGACGTAGCTCCTCCCAAAGTTTTAAACGTTTCATTTCTTTATCATAACAAATGGATCCAATCCCACTCATATTTGCGCCGACAGGAAAGAAGAGTTGCAATGTGCCATCCCTGCACTGCCATGGAGAATTAAATATTAATTACCAAAGCAACAAGCATACAATGTTACAAGATTAAAGCAATAATCTTTTCTAAGCATTCATCAAAAAGTAGTAATGTACACTTTACCAAAAGAATTAACTTCACAGTTCACAAATTATGGAAAGCAAAATGATAGCTAAAAGATGCATCACAGCTTCTTGCTGAAATGCCCATAAAAATTTACCTTCAAACCCTGAAGAAGATTCCCACAGACTAGATTTGAATTGACAGAGACCAATTTCTGTTCATTCATGTCTTCAGCCACACATTCATGAAGAGCTTCATAGGGAAAAAAAGATTCCAGGTTTTGACCCTGAATTCGATCCACCTCCTAAGACATATGAAAAAAGGAATCAATTGCATTGTACACATATTGAAGATGAGCTACAATTAAGAATCAACTAACAAAAGTAAAACTTGAGTATTGCATAAAAAAATAGAATATGGTCCAGGCTCAAAGATGATAATGGCAACTACAGGTCTCATCAAGGCCTGTGCATAATTCCATCCCGTAGATAATGTGGGGAAAAACAGAGGCATGACTTTGATTGTGCTCTATTAAGCAATTACAGAAAAAATTGCTTCTCAGGGAAGGAAATTAAAACTCCATTCTAAATGTATTTGTTCAATTATTGCTAATCCTATATCTTTAACATCTTCTGATTTGGGAGTGAAACAGCTCAGATTTTTTGCAAATATTTGACGATGATACACAGATGTCATTTAGAAGAGATACTACAAAGGAGAAATGATTCAACCTTTCAGTCATTGACTCATTAGTGAGAATAAGTTACAGAAAGATTAAAATACAGGTGAGTACTGAGCAGAGAAAAAGAAATCACTTACATCGTTGAGATTCAAAGACGCCTTTACTTTAAAATCTGGTCTATAACCTATACTCAACAATTGCAAAGGTTTTCCTGCATTTTCAAATAGAAGAGGGCCCACTGCAAAAGATAATAAAGAAAAAATTATTCAACCATGGAATTATAAGACATTTCATTCAAGAATGGTTCTTCAGAGACCTTAATTATATAATATACCACACATTGAAGAAAATTAGCAAATCCAGCAATGAAGGGATTATCCACTGAATAGCATATGCCATATGTAACTAATTCTCTGAAGGGCTTACTAGAACTTATGTTACCCCAAGTTTCCAGAACGGGGGACGGGGAGACAGGGAAACAGGTTTCTGGGACGGATTTTTTTTTCCAAACTAGGGAACAGCAGGGGACAACAGTGGGGACAGCTATATAAAAAATAGGGAAAATTTTAAATATTCATATGACGACATAGATAAAGCATGCTTATATACATTATAGAACCTTAACATATAACGTTAGTGTTAAATAATTTAAATAGAGAGTGGAAGTCAAACACATTATCAAAATTCAAGCACTAATTTTATGGGCAGCCAGGGGACGGGTTTCCGGAAGTTTCCGAATTTCTGGGACGGGTCAAATTATGCCGGAAACACGTCCCCAAGTAACACTGACTAGAACAGATCCCTGAGTCAAGGAGGTGTTCTCAACTGGGAAATCATAACCAATGTTGACACCTATAATAGAGTCATGTTGTCCCCTGGTTCATCCACTCTCCCATTCATAACAAAATGAAAAGCATAAGGAGGGTGGATATTTCTAAAATGAGGTCAAGAACAGTGTCATCTTATGTGTATTTTTAATTCAGCTTAAGTGTGTTTCTGAATCTGCTTTTGCAAATCACACCACAAAGATTATGATCCAGAAAACATTTCCAGGGACAATTATTGTATGCTACATGTTAATGCTCAAAAATGTTCTTTTGAATTGGTTTTTAAATCATAGCAACAGTAGGTAAAAAGCAGACCCTTTCCTTTTATTTGGAGCTAGTTTTCTTAATTGCAAGCAATCATTTCTAAAGCAAACAATTATAAACCGCAAGCTCAGTGATTTAACATATATACACCATATTTTTATAGAAATGATGTGTTTTTTTATAAGTTGTACTAAAAACAAAAGGCCTATCTATATATTAAATCAAAGCAGGACAAAATTCATAAGCAAAATATGAGATAAAAGAACTAACAAACAGAATACTTGAACATAGCCATTGCAATATAATTGTAGAAAAGAGAGAATCATTACAAGAGTACAATTGACATTTTTCATTATTTGACTATATATAGCAATAATGCCAATATTGTATAAAACTAAGCAAGAAATTGGAGTCCGAATACCAACCAATAATGAAATGCATATTTCAAATTTCAAAATAACATTATTCGACATTCCACAAGGGCAAGAATGACTTAGAATGAACGCGTTTATTAGACCAATGGTTTATAGCACCATGGTTTGTGATAATTGTTGCTACACACATCCTTTATAAGACTGTAGTGAACACAGGAAAATATTCATTGGTTTATAAGCACCAAAAGCAAAAATGAGGGTTGGCTTTCCTCATCTCCTAATAAACCATGAGTTGCCAATTCCACCTCGAGTTCAGGTTTGAGGGTTCAGTTTGTGGGTTCAAGGGCTTGGTGTTGGCTTCTTTCCCCATCTCCTAATAAAACCTAAGTTGTCGATTCCAGCTCAAATTCGGGTTTGAGGGTTTGGTTTGTGGATTCAAGGGCTCAGGTAAAAAATTTGGGGGCTTTGGGTTTGTTTGTACAAAAACATATAAAAATAAAAATATATATGCATATATGCAGCAATAATTAAGTTCAAAGTACACCACAACATTAATAGTCAAATAACATAGCAAAATACACCACCATATTAATGTTTTAGTTCAAGAATCGAATATACTAATGTCAAGTGTCAACAATCAGCCATCACTAATCAGATATCATATGGGTCATCAAAAATATCTTCATCCTCCAGATGATGTAGTAAATGAGAAGAACAACAAATAGTGTCACTAGCATTGGAATCTGCACTCACCTAGCATCGGTAGTGGTACTAGCATTCTCAATCTCGTGATCACTTGGTGGCTCATAGTTATCATCAACACCAAGTGCAACAAGGTGGGAAACTGAATCATCCATGCTTTGCATCAATGTCCCACTGCTTTGTCTCCCCTTGTTTGTAGGAATTTCTTTGTGCGTAAGGAGCCACTAACTTGAATGCACATACACCAAGTCCTCCGCCTTTTTGGATTTTAGTCTATTGTGCTTTATTGAGTGGATGGAGTATGTGCTACAATTCCTCTCAGATGAAGATGAACTAGTAACCCATCAAGACTTTGAAACTAGAGAGTTAAAGAGTTATAAACAAAATTGAAATATAAATATAACAATAAACTTCAAAGCATATTTTAAATTATTAAAATTTTAGATAGAGCAAGCGAGCAGGAAAGGGAGCAGGGGGAGAAATTCAAATGACGTTGCAGATGGGGATGCGCAGGATGACAAAGATGATGATGGTAGATTTGCTTGTTGTCGTGCAAATGAGGGCTTTTGCCTTGGCTCTTTATGGGGTGTGTGGGTTTCTCTTTTTTTTAGGGTGTGGCCCCTTGTGGGTGCAGTTCCTTCTGTGTTGGTCGTCCTCTCTAAGTCATTTGCTCAGGATGTTTCACCGGTGCGACTTTGTTCTAGGTTTTTCTTTATGGCATGAAACGACTCTGTTGAGCTATGGTCTGAGACGATTCTGCTTCGTACTGTCATTTCCCTACACAACTGGCTCTTCTAACGACCGTGATTTGACGAATACTGTGGTTTTGGTTGCAAGTGTTTGATAGCGTTGGGGCTCCTGGCCCCAAGATCTTCCTTTGATTTGCTTTTTGTCACGATGGTGACTTT
This sequence comes from Thuja plicata, assembly GCA_018584345.1. Classification (NCBI taxonomy): domain Eukaryota; kingdom Viridiplantae; phylum Streptophyta; class Pinopsida; order Cupressales; family Cupressaceae; genus Thuja; species Thuja plicata. Next base: position 2,528,818 of record MU226797.1, on the reverse strand, counting down.
GGTGTCTGTTCTGGGTGCTCAGATCGAGTCCTTTGAAATGCTAAGGCCCCCATGCCATATTTTTGTTGATTATTGCAAGCTTTCTCTGCTTTCGTAGCTTGGGGACGGTGATTCTTAGACAAAACCTGGTTTATGCCTTGTTTCATAGGCTTTGGCACTCTTTCCGTTAAAAAATCTGCTCCTAGTGTAAGTTTGGTTTGTGCCAGTTCTAGTATCTCAAATCTCCAGTTCTGGTATCTCAAATCTGAGTGTTTTAAGGGAAGATGCTTTGTTTTTTCTCATTTGGTCGGCCTCCCCTGTTTGGGCAAAAATTCTTTGATGTAGCTGTTATGTGGCAGAGTTTTTTGTGAGTGTGTTTCGACAAGGCTTTTTGCTTCGACCCTATGGCTTTGACTATACACACCCTCATCCTTGCTTGTGGGATGTATTCTGCCTGGGACTCTCTGTATGAGTGCGGAGGTTGCGGTTCTCTTCTATGCTCAAGATATGTGGCAGATTTATTTCTTCATTTGATGTGGTTGTGCATGGACGAAGGGGTGTCATCCCTTCTCTCTCAGGCCTGTCGAGGACCTGTTTTGGTGGTTTGTTTTACAACAGAGGTGGTCTAGTTGTTGTGCGGGGTTTTTGACATTTTCGCATATGCAACTTTGTCATCATTCTTCTCTGATCATTTGGACTGGAAAGAGCCTTCTTATTCTGTTTGGAGGTGGCAGATTTATTGTGGTCTAGTAATTCTATAGCTAGTTGTGGGTATGTTGCTTGGTGTTCATTTATGTGTGAGGGAGTTGGCTGCCTTTGATTCCTCATGTGAGTGGGGCCTCTTTATTGTGTTTGTTTTCCTGAGGAGGGCTATGTTTGGAGTTGTATCCCAAAGATTGTTTCTTTTGAGGTTATTGTCCTTTCTCTGGGGTTGTGGGTTGGTGGTTTCGTGTTTTTCTCTGGGGCCTTGCGTGTTCTACCCCTGTCTTGCTGCACTTGGAGGTGTAACTAAAGAGTCTTTGGATCCCTGTTGGACGGGAGTGGTGTGTGTTGAACGAGTTGTTATTGCCCTTCTATGGAGGCTATTGGAATCTATCGGTAAGTTTTATCCGTGTTGGTGTAAGCAGGGGTCTTCCCCATCCTCTTTGATGGCTATGCCCTCAATGTTCTCGACGAAGGCTATTCAGTGCCTTGTGAGGTCAGCTATGATTCAATTTCTGAGTTTGGGGCAGATGCAGCGAGATTGGAGCCAGATGTCTACTGCTTATCGTAAAGTTTGGCATGTTCTTATGTTGGCTCTGTCTTTCTTGATGACTCGGTAGTTGCTAATAGGTTCCAAAGGCCTAATCTGGCCTTCGAATGGTCTTGGTTAGAGTTTGTTTTTGATCTAGATTTGTTTGTTCCTTGTATTGTCTGAAGCGCTCTAGTTTCCCAACTTTATGGGGCTCTTACTGATCTTGGTTGGACTCTATCTCGTATGGCTTCTATAGAGGTGGAGTCAACCCCTATAGAGGTGTTGTTTCTAACTTACCTTGGTTTCGAGTATGGTGTATGGTGCTCTTGTTGTCTTCTCTCTTTTTCCTTATCGAGGTGGCAGCATCTCCTATAGAGGTGTGGATTTGCTTATGGATGGAGGATGTTAGTTGCTCTATGTGGTATTCTCTTGACTATGGCTGCTTGGATGCGGGGGTGGAGTTGATTTGGCTCATGGATGGCGTTATTCTACTATGGCTAGTTTCTTCCAACTGATAGGGATGAAGCTTTGGAACCTGCCAAGAATGGCAAGTAGTGTGTTTCTCTTGCTGAGTTTTTGTGGATGGCACCTATGTTGATCTTTGTTGTTAGGTTTTTTGTTCTTTTGGTCTGTAATATGGTAATTGCTGGCAACACCACTAGTTTTTGTTTTGTCTCTTCGGATAGACTGTCTATTTTTGTTGGCATGGACAGAAGGTTTCTTTCTAATGACTAGACGTTTGTTGCTAGTTTGCAAGGACTCATTTTGGCCTATGGTTGCTTTTGGTTAAGGTTTTGTGTAGTTCTTGGGACTGGGCTTGCCCTTGCTAATGTCACGACTTGGTCATGCTCTACAAAGGATGTTGATGGTAACTTTATGTGGTCTTCTCCTTTCAGTGGTTCTTCGGAAGCAAGATGGAATCACTTTATTAGACCGTCCCACTTTGTGGATTGTTGGTTGTGTGTTGTTAAGGGCCTTCTTTGTCCTCTATACTGTAAGTGGCAAGTTGTGGCCTCTTGTTGTCCGACTGGGTTTTTTGAGGACTAGTTACTATGTTGTCAATGTGCCATTTGTGACCTTGATTTGTAAAAGCTAGCACTTTTGTTAATGTGTTGTTGATTTATTGACAGACTGGGCTATGGTGGGGTAAGGGTCAATGCCCTTGTCAAGTTGTCGAACTTAATCAAAAACAATAAACTTCAAAGTAAGATAGAAGGGTTCTTTTTTTTATGAAACTAAGAACTTGCTTGCGATAAAATTTCGATGGCAAGAGGTTGTAGGTGTTGGCATGATTCTCCATGGAAGTACCACCAACTATGAGCATCAACCCTATACTTGTTCAAAAGAAAATCAAGACCACAATCATTTGTGCTTGCAAACCTCATGAATTCAGACCTCACTTCAAATTGTATGTCACGCTGAAAGAGTCTACAAAGTGCTTCCTTGTACCCTTTAGCAACTTCAGGATCCTTGTATGGGGTTCTTGTGCCAAAAAGGAGTTGTTGACAATTATACTTGGAGTTTTTATTCTGTTACAATTACTTATCAATTGAAACAGAAATGTTTGCTCATGGACTGAAAAATATTTGCATGAAATGTATCATCAATAATCAATGTCATTTGATAGATTATGCATATGAGTAATGCAAAATGTCATCAATAATCAATGTCATTTGTTTGAATGTGCATATAAGTAATGCAAAGTCACTCATCAATAGTCAATCATTTGACTAAATATGCATATGAGTAATGCAAAATATGCCATCATTGGTCAATGCCTTTTGATTGAATCAATACATGATTAATGCATGGTACCTACAATCTTCACTATTTAAAAACGACAACATGATTGCCTATAGGAAAGTATATCCTCAATATTCAACATATGTTGTTATTCCATGAACCATATGAATCATTATGAACCACTAGTTCATAACTTTATCAATATGTATATGTGATTAAGAATCTGAAACGATTTGTAACTGCCCTGCGATTAAAGCATTCAGTGACATGCATGATAGGAAAGGACACTTATCTCTATTCTATGTTTGGCATTCTCACGGCACTTTGCCTAAATTGATGTAAAATACAAGGATTTAATCCAAAGACATTGTTAATCTAAAACAATACAGAAAAGAAAGAAAATTAAACAATAAACATGCAGATGAAAGAAAAGTTAATTTATTCTCATTCAATTGTAAGAACTAAAAGAACAAAATCATGCATGATCAATTTTAAATTTGATTAAAAATAGCACTTGTCAGTGAGGGAGGGTTCTTTCCCTAGAAGGTTGTTTGACCATTAAGATAGTTAACTACTTAGCAGTTGCTTGATAGTGGTCACTATCCCTTGAAAATCAAACGACCATTAATGTTAGTAGACAATGGCAATTAGCCTAATGTTGATTGTTAAGACCAAGAGAGTCAATTGAACTCATTTTTTATACAATCAAGTAGAGGTGGTCTAATCTAATGGCACAAGATAGTGCTAGCATATTTGATAAACCTTGGTCAAGGTAGCACAGTGCAAGATGCATGCGATCGTCAATTCACATGAACCAGAAATACACGTCTAGTTAGAAGGGTCATACCAGTTAGGAGGTACCTAAACTATGTGACCAACTAAGAATAATGCAGGTTCTAAACACGAGGATTGAATGGCAATTTAGACCTAGCCCTGTGTCTGCACCTTTCATGCAGGGCAGGGCCACTTCCAATAGGAAATTGGGTGGAGGATTGTCGGTCAATGGTTGGGAGGTAAAGCACCTGTGATGCTCTCCCTCTCTCAATTAAACCAAGACCTATACAAGATTCCCAAAATGGAAGAAAGATCAATAATTCCCTTTTCTCTCTTGTTTATGTAATCCCTGAAAAGATAAAGTTGTTAAATCAGTTAACTGGTTATTATTCAAATTCATGTGAAAGCAGTTGAATATGTTTCTTAGTTATTATTCAAGTTCACTTGAAGGCAATTAATTTTTTTAGATGCTTATTATTTCCATTCACTTGAAAGTAGTAAAATTTGTTATCGAATAGCTTTTCATGATCATGTGAAAAAGATTTCATTTCCGTTCCAGCTATAAATAAAGGAAAAACGAAGTTTTAAATTATCAGTTTTATGATGAAAATTGTGTTAGATTTTTATTTGTTATAATTTAGCTTGTTACATATGGTCGCAGAGCTATCAGGTTCAAAGTCGGACCTAGGAGCTCACCACCCTTTTACCTAGAAAATTGAAACCACTTTGTCGGTGTTTCACAGAATGTTGATCCAACACACCACAAAAGAAGGTTCGTGACCCAGGAGTCATTCTTATTTGGATGACCAGAACAATGTATGGTTACTAAAGTTGTTAAACCCCAGGAGACAATGAGACTTTAGCAAAATGCATATGACGCCTTCGAAGGGAGAGGCATAGGTAGCTCCCATCAAACAAGAAAACAATAGAGATCCTTACTAAAACTGAGTAATCATCTAAAACTGAAAACTCCACTAAAATTGCATCCAAGAAAAGTATTGTACTCTGGAGGTCGGGAAGACCATCATATTCACACTCTGAGATATTGTTTCATATCCTCTGATTTCGATGGGCAAGAAAAGCCCATCACTGACGAAGGTGATTCGTAGATCGAGCACTCAAAATTCTTGTATTGTCTATTAAATAAAGATGTAAACATTTTAGCTTAAGACATAAAAGCAAAACAAATATTGTTGTGTAAACAATTTGATGTGTATTCTCTTCTTTAAGTAATTAAGATTATTGTTAAAAATAACGACTAAAAGTATATTTTGAATTCCCTTTAGAAGACTAAAATCTAAAAAATGGATAACTCAAGAAACAACAATGGGGAATCTGATAATGCCAATAATCCCCTAGCCAAATTGGCCCAGCTTCTCTTTATGATGAACAAGACTCAAACCAAACTTATGAACCTCAAGCGAAAGATTGAGGGTCAACTGAGAATGGTAGAAGAGGAACATGAGTTCCAATCCAAAGAAAATCTCCATAGGAACCTGCCGTGCAAAGTGAGCAACAAGGGGAATTCTTTGAGGCTCAAATCCTGAATGCTAAGAAAAGGCAGTTAGCCAATAAAATTTTCATTGATATGAGGAAGGTCAAACCACCCAAGTTTGGAGGTTCCATGTCCAGTGATACCACGAAATAATGGCTGACGAAGATGGAAAAGTACTTCAAGATCCATGATTACTCTGACGACTCTAAAACAACCTGGGGGAGCATACCATTTGTCTTGAGAGGCAGTCACGTGGTGGGAAAGTAAGAGAATGCAGTTAGTACTGAAGATAACCGAAACACCAGGGAACAATTCATAGGGATATTTAGACAGAGGTGGCTTTTGCAGTTATTTTATGATCATAAATTAATGGACTTCCAGAACTAGAGACAAGGGGAGATGTCAGTAAATGAGTATAAGGAAACTTGAAATTCATCACGGGGTTAAACATTCGCATAGGACCAGTTGATGTGCTAACTCCTCACACTATAAATGAAGTCTATGTGAGGGTAACTAGACAAGAACTGAAATTGAAGTAAAATGAAAGCGTTCAAGGACAAGGGAAAAAGAAGGTTAATCGAAACCAGTCCTCACAAAAATTCAAGGGATACAAAGGGAACAAACATGACTCCAAGAAAGACAAATAGGGAACCAATAACTTCAAGAAAGAAGGAAACTATTCCACAAAATGAACAAAAAGGAGACGATCACTAGGTGGGTGTTTCACATGTGGCGGAGACCACTATGACAACCAATGCCCCATCAAGAACCTAGGCGAACAGCAACAAAAGAATCCTTTTCCCACACAACAAACAACTTTCAAAAAAAGAATTCGTGGCAGTAGATAATAGACAAGATAAATACCAAATCACTCTGATTGAGACGACAAGTATCTCTATGGAAATCCCATTACTATCTTAATTGAGACTAGTGCCATGTTGATGTGAGTTTTGTTCCACTACAACATACAGAATCAAATACGCAATGTTTCGAAGTGAAACACTAAATACTCAATCCTCTCTTGAATATGATCATCTCTCATGCTAAGCTTGGAAAGTAAGATCATGAAATGACTTCAAGGTTCCCTTCAATTGTGGACACTCGCTCGGTGAAATAATGTGATTTGTTGGTAATCACTTAGGGGACTTACGCTATTCATTCAATGGATATCAACTGCTTGCACTTCTAAAGATTTGGCTTCACAATGTGCAATGAAAATATAATTTTGATTTCCACCTCTTGACTTCAACTTGAACTTAATCTTCTAACTTCTGCTACTTCTACTCCTAATAGTGAATACAAGGAAGTATGGATGGCTTGGACTCTACTAAGATGCATTTTTATCAATGACTTCCACCCACCTAGCGCAAGCTTCTAAGGTATACTCGAATGATTTTCATATCAATATCTCCTCTTCAATCCCATCAATGGATGCAAACTAAAGATTAAATATCAATTGAAGTAAGAGCAATCACTAGCTTACCACACAAGGCACTCTTACCATCAGCAAGAGGCTAGTAGCCTAGCTTTGTTTGAGTCAAACAAGTAAACATCCACAATTTCTTTCATTGAACAAAGCTACTTCTATTCAACATGAAATGAAATCCTAATCTAAGTGAGAGATGCAAAGAACCATGCAATACTCCAAAATGATCATGTATATCCACTATTCAAAGCACAACAATGAATAGAGAACAATTTTGGCAGTACTTTGGCAACAATTCTCCAACATAACTCTCTTTACAAATGATGTGAGCAAGCCTTCATATAGGGGCTTCAAGTACAATGAATGGTCAAGATTAATTTAAAATCAAAGGCCAAGTTTAAACCACATAAGCCCTAATTATGGTTTCTATAACCACAGCTACAAATATTAAATGTCCACCCAATTACAATTAAGCACCACCATGTGGGCCAATATTAAAATTACACTGCTTTCCAAGGACCAGTGAGAAAACAGAATAGGCATAACAACCGGATAAGGTGCACCAACAAATGAACAAATGAGAAGAGAGAGCTTGTAGAGGAAGCCACCAACTAGTAGACCAATGAGAAAATTCAAATGCTTCCAAGAGCCGATCAAAAAAAAGGCCATGTGAGCCTATGCCACTTGGCGCCAAATGGACCAATCAGAATAAGGCATTTATTAATTAACCAATGAGCAAATTTAAGACCATGTGGGCCTATGCCCCCTTAGCACCTTGGGAATTGTGCTCTTCATCTTCATTTTCCTTTTCACATTCAATGAACCTGGACACAATCTCATTAATCATCTCCATGGGGACACTTGGCCTGTTCTCATTGGTTGAGCAAAGGGCTGCCACTTCAGCATACTTATCTAGAAACTTGATAAAAAACCCTTGTTTGCTGATGAGAAATCATTGTTAAGCCTTCAATTGTGATGGCTCATACTCTAAATTGCTTCATCTTCCATATACTTCATCCCTTGCTCTCTCGCTCTTCGAATGGTTCTTGTCTTGAATCTTGCCTTTTTATGATAATTGAGTTCTTCATCTTGATCTTGGATTTCCAAAGGAAATTCATGATGGCATTCCTTCCTTGTCTTCTTTTTTGAACTGGTGGTGTCTCCTGTAATGTTCTTTGATCATAAACCAAATCTCATCCTTGACTTCATATCATCTTCTCTTCAACACTTTGGAACCATCTGTGATCTCCCTGGTCTTGATTTCCTTTGATCTCAATCTTGTACGTACTGCTCAAATTCATCTTGGAAATATCCTGCTTGCACTTGAACCCTCCAGCTCTTGGATACCTTCACTGGTAAGTCCTTCGTCTCCTTGGCTTAAAGCTTTGGCCTTGGGGTGCTTTCAACTCCTCTCTCCATTCCTAGGCCTGCAACAAACATTATAGTTAGGATTTGGCTTTACTTAATCAGATCTGGACTAAAGATCAGAGATAAATGACAGCTGAAAGATTAAAATCAGAACTCTTGACACCTATATCAGATTTATAAAATCGATTGATTTGGACTTGTGATTCCTTAAAACATTCAAAGAACTGATCCATTCTCATTTCCAGGGGTCTTATTACTTATGCCAATATAATTTCACCCTATTGTAAGCCAAAAGGTGTGATTAAAATCCAACAGTGAGGTCTGATATATAGTTTCACAGTTCTGAAAACGAAGGTAGACCTCTGCGAGTGGTGCTGAAATTATGATGAAAGAATGAAATCAAACTATCTTCCTTGGATCTAAAGCCTGCAATCAGATTGGAATTGTTAATCATCAGCACCGAATCTGAGATGGAGGTCTTATCTTATTGATAAACGGTTATGATCAGGCCTGCAACCAAATTTCATTTGCTGGTGAAGGCTTCCAGATCCAAAATCATAATTTTAGTGCTGGTAGAGGCCTGGAGTTGAAGCTCTATCGCTGGTAATTGACTTGGAATCAAATCGCTTTGATAATGGTTGCCTGAAGTTGGATTCCGAATGACTGATTTAGGTACTGGAGTTGTCTTGATATGCAGATGTAGGCTAAAAAAAATGGTGGGACTGATCTCTGTTACTTTCAGCAGTCACAGTAGTTGAAACAAATTTCACAAATCTGCCCTTGGAAGTTCGAATTCTCTGATTTTTGCTTTGCCTTTGCAATGAAAATGATCTTTGAATTAAGGATGATTGCCTTGTTTATATAGTAAATCGTTTGGATATAGAGCAGCTGCTAATGCAATTGGTTTTTAAATGTTTGCAATCTCTCACTTAATGGAAGCTACCTCGAATTTTGAATTCATGGCCATAGCATTTAATTCAATTCATCTTGGATTTTGAATTCTAAAACCCTTTGCTAGATCGAACCTCCTTATGATTAATGATTAGAATTAAATTCGTGGCCTTCATATGCTAAGTTCGAGGCAAATTCAAATTGCAAAGCTTGCATCGAGTTTTGTATCTTTAGATCTGTATTTAGTTAATCCTTTTATATCCCCGATTGCATCTAATTTTTCACCTTGCTTTCAGCTTTTAACTTATATATGGGATCCCACCTCGAGTTTTGTGTCCAGTGCTTGGTTGTTTAAGTCGAATTAGGGCCCGGGTGCTTTGATTTAGGAGACTTATGGGGTCACAAGATTCATTATTTGGGGCCCAATTTAACTTTGATTTGATCTCCAGCCCACACGCTACATGTTAAGGCTGTGATGCTTAGAACCTTGGGGCCCAATTGCATTAATAAGGCCACACGTTTCCTCTTCGGGGCCTGCACTTCGAGCTTAGAGCCATAGTTTTTGAATTTCAATGATAGATATCTCAGATTTAGGCCCTATAGTTGAGTCATAATGCCACACATTCCACCATTAGGCTGCCCCATTTGCAATTAAGGGCTGCATGTTATAATTTAGGCCATATCAATCCATTTTTGGCCCACACATTACATCATTTAGGTCTGATTTAGCTTGCTGAAGCTACATGCTAGGCATAGGTGTTAAGTTTTAGGATAGCTGCAAATGTAATAGCACTCTATGTTGTATGTGCTTTTCAAATGCAACAATCTCTCTTTCATTTATATTGGGAATGAGGCTAGGAGAGACATGTCCCTTCAGGGGACATGTCTATTCATTATTATTGAGATTAATATAGTGACAATTGATTATGTATATATGCCTTTAGAGAGGCATGTCCTTTATAATTTAATCAATCTTATAATGTTTCATCAATCAATTATTAATTTAGAATAATATAATAGATTAATATTGAATATTAGATTTCATATGATTAATAATAAATATAATATATTATTAGTAATGAACATATATTATATGTATTCTAAATGATCATACGACTAAAGCTACAAACATTAACACTCCCTCTTAGCTAGGGAGGATGATCAAACAGAATGTGTAGTGGTCTCCCATGTCAACACCTATGACCCTCACCATAGCTACACAAAACATCAACACTCCCTCTTAGCT
>MU226797.1:2507449-2518594 GCA_018584345.1 Thuja plicata | reverse complement strand
AGTCTCGTGATATTCACCATAACTCAAAAATTTCCATAGGTAATGTATCCTTAATGTAAGGTATCATCTATTGTGATCTGTTTCAGCCATCACACGATGTCTATCACAATAGAAGGTCAATGGTCTGCTTAAGGAACTGAATCCACCATGCAGGAAATCATCTACTGTGATCTATTTCAGTAATCACACGATGTCTATCACAATAGAAGGTCAATGGTCTATTTAAGGAAGTGAATCCACCATGCAAGAAATCATCTATTGTGATCTGTTTCAGCCATCACACAATGTCTATCACAATAGAAGGTCAATGGTTTGTTTACGGAACTAAACCCACCATGCATGATATCATCTATTGTGATCTATTCAGCCATCACACGATGTCTATCACAATAGAAGGTCAATCATCTGTTTAAGGAACTGAATCCACCATGCAGGAACTCATCTATTGTGATCTGTTTTAGCCATCACACGATGTCTATCACAATAGAAGGTCAAAGTTTTGTTTAATGAACTGAATCAACCATGCAGGAAATCATCTATTGTGATCTGTTTCAGCCATCACACGATGTCTATCACAATAGAAGTTCAATGGTTTGTTTAAGGAACTGAATCCACCATGCAAGAAATCATCTATTGTGATTTGTTTCAGCCATCAGACGATGTCTATCACAATAGGTCAAGTTATTGTAAGGTTGTCACCTTCCAATAACTCTAACAAATACAAGTGATAATCATTTGGAAGTCGGCAATTCCTCATGATGTACACAGGGGGCGGGCCCATTAAAAAACATGGAGTCACACACATGACATCCATCATGCCTCAATGCAGAGGGTGGAAACAAGAGATTTCACCTCGAACTCACAAAGAAGAACTCATTGAGCAGATATCAATATGTTGATCCTTTTATCCAAGATTTCCTAAGATGAACTGTCAGACCCTCTGAATCTGATAACAATCTTCTGAGCTCCTCGTCCAAAGTTATCTCTGAAGTGTCAAACTCCCTCTGAATCTAGTATCAATCTTCTTTTCCTGCAATAGCATCCCCGAAAAAGATCAAGGTAAATAGCTCTTATAGTACGTATAGAAATATAGATGAAAGAGAGACTACAATGAGTAGATAAATGTAATACTCAAGGATAATAGATACTTATTTGCACATCAACATCCTTGACACAAGTTGCTTCAATGAAGGTCCATATACATCAAATCAGAAAACACCTTCTCAGATTATTTGAGAGACATCTCCCATTTAAATTATCTCCCCACTAAGGATGGTTCAAATGGAAATGTAACATTGGTTATTATTCCCCCCCACAATGTACAATTCCCACTCTTATAACGTTGAACAATTCTCATGTCTTATTGTGAAATGACTTGATTGCTCCAAGAGAGGTGACACTCTATAATTAATGCTTTCTTTCTAGAAAGAGACCCCCTTCCTTGAATACGTGCTTCTTGGTTAATGCTTGATCACGATCATAACAAATTAATATATCTCTTTAATGAAAGCCGCTTCCAAGAATTTCACATAGCCCGTACACAATTGGTCATAACTTTTGAACCCGACATTTTCTCTCCAATCGCTTCTGTGAGATTCTCCGCAATTGGTTTGTCACCAACATATCCAAAATTAAGAAAAATCCAACGGTGTATTTGTGAGATATGGTCCCTGCACTGAGACTGTATTTTCTGAGACAGTCACAAATTCACCATCAATAAACTACTCTCTTACATTTGCAGTCTGGCTCTAATACCATGTTAAGTTTTAGGATAGCTGCAAATGTAATAGCACTCTATGTTGTATGTGTTTTTCAAATGCAGCAATCTCTCTTTCATTTATATTGGGAATGAGGCTAGGAGAGACATGTCCCTTCATGGGACATGTCCATTCATTATTATTGAGAATAATATAATGACAATTTATTATGTATATATGCCTTTAGAGAGGCATGTCCTTAAAGGACATGCCTCTTGCATTAATTATAATTTAATCAATCTTATAATGTTTCATCAATCAATTATTAATTTAGAATAATATAATAGATTAATATTGAATAGTAAATTTCATATGATCAATAATAATATAACATATATAATATATTATTATTAATCAACATATATTATATGTATTCTAAATGATCATACGACTAAAGCTACAAACATTAACAATAGGGGCTTATTTTAACGATTTTTTTGCCCAGATCTGGGCTTAATTTGCCTTGAATCAACCACACGCTGGCATAGGGCAGGTCCAATTCGAATTAAAAACACATTTTAATGTTCTCAGCCCACACACTGGATATAGGACAGGGTTTGGTTCACTTAATGCTCAAATCTAATTGGCTTTTGGGCCCAAAGGGAGCCACACGTTACAAGTATAGGACCTAATCTAGTTCAGCGAGCTCACAAATGGTGTTTGAGGGAGCCTTTATCTCGAGTTTTGAGCTCTTGGTTTTAAATTTTAGGCTCTTCTCACTAGCATCGAACATATGTCTTATCGCTTTCTTCCTTTATTCAATCATGCGATGAGAAGGTGCTTCCTCCACCACCATTTGAGATGAGGACAGGCTTCGTCTGCCCCTATTTGAGATGAGGAGCGGCTTTGTCTACCCCTATTTGAGATAAGGTGAGGCTTTGTCTCCAACTCTCAAGATGAAGAGGTGCTTCATCTCATTCCATACTTGGGAAAATTTACTCTCCCTTAGCTCAAAATTTCTCTTTTATTTCTAACTGCCACACTTAGCCAAATTTTGCAAATTTTCAAGTTTTGTCCAAAGGCCTTCTAAATCTGAGATTGTTGCCAAACCCACTCTACTACCTAAACCTAGCAGTAGAAAGAGGGGGTCCCCATTTGCAATGCGGCGATGGTGTGAAAATCTCACAACATGCCACAGAATATTTTATATCTCCAAAGCTTGAGTATTTTTCCTAAGAGAATAGGTTATATGGCCAATTCTCGATCATTAGAGTATGCCAATCAGACAAGGGCTAAGGTAGAGTGTCATGCCAAGGTAGAGTGTCATGCCCGGCCAAGGAAACCTTGAAACAAAGGACAAAACATATGTTGATAGAGACGAAACAATTTTGTTTTATCAGGCTCATAAGAACATACATAAATGAATAACATTAACACAACACAAGATGGGGAACAATGGAACATTATGCAATGATCACAAGCGGAAGACTATCAAATGCTTCCAAGGGTTCCTTAGCATTCAACACTAGATTTACTTAATTGCCAAAATACAATGCTCCTACAAGGTTCAATCACGCCATATTCACAATATCAGCAATCATACGACCAAAAGCAACCTTAAGAGAACTCGTGTCACCCATTGATCCGGCCCTGCAATCGATATGTGAGCTTGAATCATTATTTCTTTAAAGCAAGGTGGAGACATCGAAGGACAGCCGAAGACGCCAGTCTAGGCGAAGGTGCCAATCTTCACACGCAAACACCGTTTTGCAGTTTTAACCTAGGATGGAAGTGTCTCATGCCAAAGAGATGGAGATGTCAGTTGGTAGTCAGAGATGTCGATCAACGCAGACATTGAAGGGCAATCGCAGGCACTAGTCTACGAATCCAGCCTGCACACTAAGATACATTGACCCAAAACTAAACTTGGTTACACGCATAAAGAAAATACATGCTAATATACTATCCATGCGTTAAATTGCACTACTTAAGGCTCCATTCACTCGATATCATCACATTATACAGAATTGCATTATACATCATAATACATGGTAATACAAGTGCAAAATAATAAACATGTGTAGATCAATGAATGACCTAAGTACATGAAGGAGAAGTATCATCTGGGATTGCTCCATTCTTGTACACTAGTCCCCAACAGTGGTTGGTCACGCCACTAGACCACGTGGTACCCTCAGGCCCACCCCACTGTGCTCGTAGAGATGACCATATGGCTCAAACACTCATGCAATCAACCATGCAATAAGGCTTACATACACTCGAGGCACAGAAAAGCATCCAAACACAAGAAGCAATAGTCATAGAAATCAAGTCCACAATACATGCAAGGGATGAACAACTATGCCAATTCCCATAGGGTCACTACTCCGACCTAAACAGTCTATGGGTAGAGAGTCAGAAAGCGGGAATGTCATTGCATAGTCCCTACAATGACTTATGCAGCATCCACCAATCCTTCCACGCAGGCAAGGAGACTCGGAACTACCAAAGTAGCAAGCCTTCTAAATGTATCCTTAGCCCTTAATGCCACTCAAGGCACACATGAGGAATACTCGCTATCATTATTATTATTGTGTTCATCCCATTTATTTTATTTATGTTATCACTTGTATCAAGCAACTCTTCAAATGGGTTTCCCAACAACCCATTTGTGTTGCGACACCTAGTTGAGAGCCACTCCGCAGATCTGGCTATACACCCAACCCAAGTTCACGACTCAAAATAACAATTACAATGGCACAGTATAGAGTTCATTGCAATGATCCAATTTCTCTCTTTATACTTGCAGGCAATGTTCACAGCTTAACATCATGCCAAGAATCTGGATCCACATTGATCCCACTACAAATTCTCATGTCCCATTACATTATTATCACATAATCATAAACAAATCACATGAACCAATATCACAATATAAAATCTATGATCATTTCACACACAAGAACATCACTCATTGGCAAATTGCGCACAAGCTATCCAAGCCAAAACCATCAAAATTTCAAACTCAACCAAATGAAAATCTAAAAGAACCCATTGGTTCCCAAGTAAATCCCATCACAAAAATGCATTCAATTCAACAATACATCCATCCAATAAAATCCCAACAGCGTAACGTTAACAGAAAACCCTAAATTTCCCACGAACAATGGAATACACCCAAATCATCACCAAAATTTGTCAAACAAGTATTGTAATGTCCCCTTTTTGGGACATTAGAAGTCAATTAAATAACTAAATTTTAAGTAGTCAAATTATATCAAATTAAATAACAACTTAGTTTAATTATTTAATAAAGTATTAAAGTGACTTAAATGAAGCCTAGTGAAAAATTAATAAAAGTCACTTTATAATTATTTTCCCTCCAAGTACAATTTTAATTTAAAAGGGGAAAAATGTAAATAAAAATAAAGGGAATTTCAAGGGTCTTTTGGAACCTTCATCGAAGGATTATAAAAAGGCGGCTTGGGCTTCATTTTGGAGGATGCTTGATTTTATGTTTGGTTTCTGTCTTGGAAAATTTAGGGAAGTTTTGGCTTTCAACAGGTTTGAGGATGGAAACCCTCGAGGCTGGAGACAGTGGACGAAAAAACTCATTGTCTATAGGAGATATCACTCTAGTGTCTCACGTTGTGCTTCAAATTCATCATTCTGGTTATCCAATCTGACTATAAGTTCTGTGGATACGATTGGATATTTTGTTGTTGCTTTACTGAAGAATTAAAGGCAATATTCATATTTCATTTCAGAATCTTTTTCGCTGTCAGATATTGGATGACTTACAATGTAATCTATTGGTTTTAGAGAAATCATTTGCATGCAAAAATGTTTGTTTAAATTTCTATGGAATGTTTAGAACATTTGGAGTAAAACCCTAGCGGGATATTTCAGTAGGACCAGAGTTGGTTCTCCTGCCAACCTGTGAGATTCGAAAGGGCTAAAATAGTGAAGTCTCCTCCAGAAACAATTTGATGGTTGATTCAGAAATTTTGAAAGTGAAGGTTTTATCAGATGTTTGGAATGGACGGCTAAATGTTTGAAGTATATGACTTGTTACTGTATTTTTTAAAATTATTATGGAAACTTGTGTTTGTTGGGGATCACTTTTTGTTGGCAAGTAAGTTTATTATCAAAGGGCATTTTTACCAAGTGGGCAATCATATAAATCAAAGGTTATTGACCATTGGGCAAATGTAATGTTGGTTTGATTAATATTGGGGTTGACTTATGTTTGTCGTGAACTTCCTCCTTATTGTCGTAGGACAAGTATGATATTCATTGGACTTTTCATTAACTGATGTGATAAGATTTATATATGTTGTGGGAAATAATATTTCTGGAGGCATTTGATTATTTATGGTTGTCGACTCAAAATGACCTTGACTCGGACTCGTACGAGTCAGGCATCTAACCAACATGACTCGCCGAGTCGCAAGTCACATGCTGACTCACCAAGTCCGTGCCACTTGACTTGACTGGCGGACATGGCAAGTTCACCATTAAAAAAACATTAAAAACTTCAGCTTTTTTTACTTTTTATTTGTCTTATGTCTTCCTTGCGGCCCTAAAAGGTATCTCATTTCATTGTATTGAGAAGAAGAGAGAAGTGTGAGATAGGAAGAAAAATAAGAGTCCATAGGTTTAAAACCAAAAGGGAGGAAGAGCTATAAATCTTCCACAAATCACATTGGGGTAGCATTACACTAGCATTTAGAGCATCAAGGAGTCCATAGCAGAAGTTGCACAAACTTCTCATCTCATTTCAAAGAAGTGTTAAATTTCATGGATTTTGTTGGTTGTTTATGGATTTTATTGTTAATTTTTTTAACTTTCCAAATCTTGAAATTGAATGTTTTCCTTTCAAATCTAAATTTCATATTTCAATGAGAGAACAATAGCAAACCCTACATTTTTGTTACAAAATTTTCTATAAAAAAAATGTAGGGTTTGCTAATTTTTCAAAATTCTTTCTTTGAACTTTGAAATTTGACTTTGAATTTGAAAGGAAAATAATCAAGATCAAGAATAAAACACAATGCACAATGTAGGGATTGTTGATTTTTTTGTATTAGTTTATAGCTTTATAAAATACAATGCACAACTGGTAAAATTGCCTTATTGCAGCAGCCTTCACATTCTGAAAACAATTTTTTTAATGTTTTCCCCAATGTCTCCTAATCCTAAGCCTAAGAAACAAGGTCAAAGGGATGGGCCTTGGCAATATACAAAAGAATTTCCTGTAGAAAAAGATTGCAAACGAAATGTAAATTTTGTAAAGAAATTAATCACAGTAGCATAAATAGATTTAAATACTATATTGTCTGCATACGTGGCCATGATATTGGGCCATGTAAATTTGTACCTCCCGAGGCAGTTCGTTCATGTTATGTGCAACTAGAAACATTTAAACAATTAAAGGAAACAAGGAAGAGGCAATTAGAGGAGTTAACTTACATTGGTTCTTGTTCATCGGCATTTGCATCCATAGGTTGTGTTGGAGAGGGTTCTTCCATGCCTCCCTTTTGACCTGGTGCTTCTGCTAGTGCTAGTGCTTCTACTTCTGCTCCTTCTAGTTACACTATTAGCTTTCCTCCTAGAGTCCAGAAATCCAGGTTGGACAATTATTTTGTGCCATGCACTACTCCTGGTGCACAACCCTCGATTGGGAGCATGCCTTGGAACAAGGAGGTCCATGATGCTGCAAAAAATCAATTTGCAAGTTTTGGTACTTTTGCAACATTCCATCTGTTGCAGACAGGTAACTCTTTTTTATTTGATTGTTTTAAATTTAAATTTTAAAATTTGTAGTTTGAACTTTGCTTTGTCTAATCATAACTAATTGTTATAATTTTCTTACACATACTTCTTTAATCTATTTGTGACAGGTCTCCTTACTAGTAAAGCATGATAGATGTCGTAACCATTTGTGGACCACGGGGTTTAAAGCCCCTACTGATGCGGAGTTAACTGGCCCCCTCTTGTTAGAAATGGTTGAGGATATAAAAGTTGAGTTAGAGGACCAGCAAGTGTCTTGGAGCAAAATGGTTGACAATCATGACAGATGGTTGGACTGATAGGAGAAATAGGACACTCCTAAATTTTCTTGTTTCCTGCGGAGGTGATTGATCATTCTACTTCCCTATACGCATTGTATAATTTAAATTTTGATTGTCATTAATATTTGAATTTTGTAATTTATAATTTATTGATTGATCATTGATTATTATTTCACTTTATTTCCAGGATCCACCATGTTTTTGAAGTCCATTGATGCTTCCTCACATGTGAAAAATGCCACATACTTTTGTGAGGCTATTGAGGAAGTCATACGTGAGGTGGGGGAAGAAAATGTGGTGTAGGTGGTGACAGACAATGCAGCAAGTTATGTTGCTGCAGGTAGACATTTGATGGAGAGGCATCCGAAAAAAAATTGGTCACCCTGTGCGGCCCATTGCCTCCACCTTGTATTGGAGGATATTAGCAAGCTTGAATGGGTCAAAGAATGTGTTGATAGGGCCAAAAACATCTACAAATTTATCTACAATCATGCATTGGTCGTTAGCATAATGAGGTAGTACACGGGGGAGAAGGAGTTGGCTCGTCCTGGTATCACAAGATTCGCCTCAAATTTTATCACATTAAAATTCATAATGCAATCAAAGGCATCTTTGAGGCGCATGTTTGTTGGTGAGGAGTGGACTTCCTCATCCTATGCTACGACCACTGTAGCGATGGATGTGGCAGGTTGCATTTTTTATGAGCTAGGTTTTTGGACCCTTTGTGCAGAGACCACTGTAAACTCAAATTTATTACAGTTTAGTATTTAGTATTTACTTTTAATTTATATGCATATTTTTCTTTTGTTTGCAACTTTGCAATTTTGCTTATTTTCATGCACACTTGTGACTTAACTATTTTTGTTTAACAATATTTGCACGTCACTGAGGCCCTAGTAGTTCTCCTACGAGTTGTTGATGGGGAGAAACCTTCTATGGGCTACATATATGAGGGCATGGATAGGGCCTAGGAGGCCATTAGATCTATATATGGAGATGACATAAGTATGGTCCCATTTGGGTGATAATTAATAGGAAATGGCACCACCAGCTTTCACAGGCCCATCCATGCAGTCGCTTATTACCTCAATCCGGCATTCCATTTCCACCCTGATTTCAAGGCGGGTTAGAAGGTTCTTAGTGGGCTCTATTCACTGGTACAACAAATGTCTACTGGTGATACCAGATCTACATTGCACGAGATGGAGGCATTTGATAATGCAACAGGGGAGATCTTTGGAAGCCAAATGTGCAAAGTCACTCACACAGAATTACAGCAAGGTAAAAATATATGTTAACGTTTAAGTGCATAATTTGATTTTATAATTTAGCCTTGAAGTTGGAAATGAGACTGTTTTTTTTTTTTCTTTTACTTATTTCAGATAGATGATGGCAAATGTTTAGGCCTAGAGCCCCAAACCTTCAGAAAATTGTCATCCGCATATAGAGTCAGCCATGCAGCACTTCAGGTTGTGAGCACAACTAGAGCATGTTCAAGCACATTCACTCAAAAAGGGGCAATAGACTATTCGTGGAGAGGTTGAATGATCTAGTATTTTTTCATTACTATCTTCGTCTTAGAACTAGACAAATTTTAGATAGCGACTCCAAACTGATCACGGTAGAGGTCGATCCAGAATCTGAGTGGGTCATTGAGTCTACCGATCCTGTCTTTCCTCTTTAGGACCTTGAGTGGGTTGACAAGGCAGATAGAGAGACTAAGGTTGTGGCCACAGCAGAGGAGGATAGAGCATGATCAGACATAGTTGATGTTGGTCAGAGTGGCACCTCACAGGCACAAACTATGGTTGTTCAATCATCCAAGACCTACCTTAGATGCCTTTGTAGGAGGGATACAAGCACTCTAAGGTTGAGCCTGAGCCATAGTCATAGACTTGTTTTTGTTTTTACATATATTTAAGAACATTTGATGTCATGGATTTCATATTCCATGACTTTTATATACATTTGACAATATTTATAATTTTATATATCTAAGTTTTCTATTTCCTTAAGCTACAATTTATGTTTGTACTTATGTGACTGATGTATGTTTATGTATGTGATCAAATTAGCTTCTATTTGATGATGTTATTGTGTCTTAAAGCTTTATTCAATAATGGGTGCATGAAACAAGTTTTAAATCCTTAAAAATCTCTAAATTTCAAGGGTTTTTTCACTTTGCCAAATCTTTGTCGAGTCACGAGTCAAGTCGGCCTTGCCGAGTCCGAGTCTGGGACCTTTGCTTTTGACTGAAATTTCCGAAGGTCCTCAGACTGTTTCCAATCTGCCCGGAAAAGATCTAACAACTTTGTAACCTATTCCTACATACTGAAAAATGGGGAAAAGGTTGGGAAAAAGAGGTTTGCCTTGGTCAAACCCCTGTTTAGGAATCAACCTTGAAAATAAATGAAATTGCATAAAGGGAAGTATGTAAAAAGGTAAATGATTGATTCACCTCGCATAAACCCTCATGGACGGATGTAGAAATCGCTCATACCCATGAAGATGCTTGAATATGCTTGAAATCAAGGAGCTGACCTGGAAATGTAGAATAGGAATCAAGGATGCCCTCACAAATGCATGGATCTATGAACACCACTCCTAGATCTTAAATGTAGATATGCTTGATAGTCACTTGCAATGAAGGACGAATGAATGCGGATGGAAGGTAGGATCTTCTTGCTTGATTGAGAATTCGTCTACTTGGCCATTATGGGAGAGAAATTTGCTTCAATTAGAGAAGATTGTCTTGAAATTGACTTGAATGAATATCTTGGATGCTTGCCTTTAAATCTTGAATCCAATTGCTTGATTGCTCTTGAATGCCTTATGAAAACTTGATTGCATAATAATGGACGTCAAAATGAGGAGATATAGGGTGTTTATATACTTCATCCATCATTTCGGGATTCAAAAATAAGTCAGGCCAACCATTGGGTCTAATTTCCCACTAACACCCCAACGTAGGGCTTTGGGCCAAATTTGGGCCACAAAGTGCGGGAAGAGAACGTTTGATGGAAGGTAGGATCTTCTTGCTTGATTGAGAATTCGTCTACTTGGCCATTATGGGAGAGAAATTTGCTTCCATTAGAGAAGATTGCCTTGAAATTGACTTGAATGAATATCTTGGATGCTTGCCTTCAAATCTTGAATCCAATTGCTTGAATGCTTGATTGCTCTTGAATGCCTTATGAAAACTTGATTGCATAATAATGGATGTCAAAATGAGGAGATATAGGGTGTTTATATCATAGTCACAAGCCTCGGACTCGCCTCGGACTCGGCAAGGCCGGATCGGCCTCGGACTCGGCCTCGGCGGCCGGACTCGGCAAGGACTCGGCAAATCGAAAAACCCAAGAAATTCAAAGATT
>MU226797.1:2492645-2502755 GCA_018584345.1 Thuja plicata | reverse complement strand
TCTCCTCATTTTGACATCCATTATTATGCAATCAAGTTTTCATAAGGCATTCAAGAGCAATCAAGCATTCAAGCAATTGGATTCAAGATTTGAAGGCAAGCATCCAAGATATTCACCCCACAAAGTGTGGGAATAGAACGTTTGATGGAAGGTAGGATCTTCTTGCTTGATTGAGAATTCGTCTACTTGGCCATTATGGGAGAGAAATTTGCTTCCATTAGAGAAGATTGCCTTGAAATTGACTTGAATGAATATCTTGGATGCTTGCCTTCAAATCTTGAATCCAATTGCTTGAATGCTTGATTGCTCTTGAATGCCTTATGAAAACTTGATTGCATAATAATGGATGTCAAAATGAGGAGATATAGGGTGTTTATATACTTCATCCATCATTTTGGGATTCAAAAATAAGTCAGGCCGACCTAATTTCCCACTAACACCCCGACATAGGGCTTTGGGCCAAATTTGGGCCACAAAGTACGGGAATAGAACGTTTGAAACATTTTGTTCCTGGGTACAGAACATTTCAAACGTTTTGTTCCTGGGTACAGAACGTACCTCGGGGAAATAACCCAAATTTGAACTGGGTGTCGAGATAGTGGAAAAGATGCAGGAAAGGAGGAATTAGGTTACTAGGATCAAGCATAACTGACATCGAATCTCAAAATCACCAAAATGGGGCCTAATAGAGCATCCAATTATTGGTGCTAACTTTTCAGGACGGTACAATATATATGTGTGTATGTAACTATACATGTATACTTATTAATTAAAGAATGATTTAATTCCGAATTCAAACTATGTGGCTATAAGCCAAAATGCTTAATCAACTTGAAAGATAGCGGAGCTAGTATCTCCTCCATCTTTCTAGCAAAACTTGCAAGGAGTTGCAATGTTTTGTGGTGGAAAGAATAAAAGAATCATCGTGAGGAATTTCTTCTCACACTCTTCTATTTGTCGCAGCCTCTTATATCTCAAGCTTATGCATATTACGATTTTCATTCTTCAAACAATGGTTATTCTTTTCATCTCTGCAACCACCTACTATTGATCATATTATACAATTTGCTTTTGTTTCTAGATTCAACTGTGTGGAGAAATTTTTGTATCAACATTTTGGATCACACTCCATGACTTCTCCTTTAGCTCTCATCCTAATGATGAATCATCGAGTGTAATCCAAAATGTTGATGCGAAAATTTCTCCACACAGTTGAATCCCAAAACAAAAGCAAATTGATTATGGACTATGAAAATCTATTCTCTTTGAGTATTATGCAAACGTACTCTGCATTTAGTGCTAAAACTAGTAATCTACATTTAGTGCTCAAACTAGTAACCCTAAAGTAAGACTACAAAAATCTTACCATTATCGATTTATTGGGTGCTTCCTCATAAAAGATAAGAAAGATAGAGAAGTGTGTTGAAGTTTCCATGAGCATGCATAGGTTTATATACTATCTCAAAAAAAACAATGTTCTCCTAACCCAACAAGCCATGAGCTCTTAAATGATGATCTTTTTGTGAAATGACTTCAAAAAAAAACATATCTTTGATTATTACAAGATTCTTTAATAAAATCATATTGACAAGCGGACTTTAATGGAAAATTGTTGAAACACCTTGAGTAATACTGGTAAAAAAAATATGTATATATCACTGAAATTCCAACAATTATGCACTCTAAAGCTTAAACAATAGGCTAAATAAATTCGAGTCTTATCCTGAAAAGTTCTGGATAAATAATTCAGAAAAAAACCTTAGATGAAACAGATATAAAAGTTAAAACCTATCAAGGAAGATAACTCTCACATATTTCAGCAGAAGCGCGTGTTATGAGTTGAGGAGTAGAAAAGATAGAACCAATGCACCAAGCAGTCTTCCATTGATCAGATAATTCCATATTGCCCCTAAATTTTTAAGCTGAACATGGTCAATATAATCCAAGAAGACTTCTCAAACGATGAAAATAAAACACAGCTGCAAATAATTCCAACCAAATCAGTAATTTAAATATGTGAAGATCTATTCAGCCAAATGATGAACCATTTTTATGTCAACTATTATGCAATTACATTAATCCATATTGAGAAAACAACACAATGAAAATATCACACTTAAATAGAATATGACATATAAATGCTGTGGCTTACATAAACAAAAATATTAAACTTAAATAGCATATGGCATTTAAAAGTTATTAACTTACATGACTCATTTTCTCTCATAAAGCTTTTACTCGTATGTGTTGAACACTAGTTGTTGCTGAGAGGCGGGGGTGAATCAGCATAACCAAAAGTTTAACAATTCTACCACAAATCTCAGCAATTGTTTATAATTTAACTAACCATCAGTATAAGATAAAGCAATGACAATACACACACATGAACACCAAAATTACATGGAAAATCCAAGATGAGAAAAACCACAATGTGACATGTACTCACTATATCCAAATATCTGATTACAAAGATTTAGGACAGAGCCAAGGAACTCATTGTCCCTACCATTTTAGACACACTTCCAAGGATCTTACTAATCCTCAAGAAAACAACAAATGTGGATCTTCACAAATCAGCAAAGGAAACTCACTGCTTCCCAGTAATCATAATGAAAAATGGAAAAAGAATCTCTTGATCTGTTTTAGTGATCTTTCTGTCTGATTAAGCAATATGCACCTTAGTTTTGCCTTGTTCACACAATCTTGCGTTCACACTCGATTCCCATAATCTTTGCAATAACCTCACACGCACTTATACACATCTCATCCTTTTCCACTCAAATATATAGAGACTTTTCCACCAGAAACATCAACAAGATCGGCCATAAAAAGATAAGCATTAGTATCACAAAGTCAGCCACCTTGAGCGAAAATACTGAATGTGGTCCACACCAAGAGATTGGGGACCCAAACCCATCATAAAAGATCTTCAAAAAATATAATTCATCTCCACACATCGCAACTTCTTCCACAGTCGCTCTCAAAGGTAACGAGTGAAATGCATTAAAAACAAATTATCAGTCGACCCAAAAACACTCTTCGAAGCATATTGGGGTCACAAGCGAATTTCGGGTTTCGGGAAGTGTATTGCAAGTTGAAAAAAAACATGGGTATTTTATTTGCAAATGGGAAGATATTGTTGCACTTTATATATACAAGAAGTGAGTCAACTTGCACTTGTAATCAAGTCTCAGAGACCCAATTTCAAGTGATTTTTTAAATGCATTTAGGATTGCATTCATTTTTTGGAAGGTCAACTACAAGTTTTGGGTAGAACTTTATATTTTACAAGTGTAAAAAATGCCTTACAAGGCCAAATTCAGGTTTTGGAAGGCATAATACAAGTTTGGGAACATCATATTTGAGTTGTAATAACAACTTATAATGAAGCTCTCAAAACCCGAAATCAATAAACAATGCATAATTCAGGCTTTGGAGAACATATTACAAATTTGGGAAAAGCATTATTTGTATTCTCAACTTGAAATGGAAATTAGCATCATAGCCCAAAAGACCCAAAAGACCCAATTTAACCTTTGAGAGGAAAAATGAGTTTAATACACGTGAGAGTTTGGAAAATACACTCTCTAAATAAGCTTTTTGCGTTTTGTAAAAAATGGTATTTGTTGTGAGTCTCCAAGAACTCGAAATGAGTTTGCATGAGCATTTTATGATTATAATGAAATACAAATGGAAATTTCTGGCCTGATTGCAAGTGTATTTATATTTCCTTGCAAAAAAACTTGGAAAATAGCTCTAAAAACCCATAATAACCATTTGTTACTTGCAGAATAAAAACAAATGAAGAAAAACAGCACACAAAGAGGCGTTTAGTTCATGAAAACAAAGAAAAACACAAAAACACCTAAAACAAAAAGAGAAGCTAAAACTTTTAAACTAGATGCTATGAAAACAAAGAAATCGACCATCAAAATCCAAACCCATGCCTTGAAAACGATTGTCAAAACCGTGATTATAGCATATAATGTGACATCGAATGCAAAAAACAATATAAAAAGAAACCTAAAAAAAAGGAAAAAATCATGCCTGGAGAAAAACGCAAGGAAAATGCCCTAAAAACACAATTAAAAAATGCCATACACAACTCACGGACTCCTCTAGGTGTTAAAACGTCAAACATGCACCGTAAAATGCCAAAAATGAGGGCTCTTCAAACCGTTTGGGAACGACAATCCATCTGCAAATCAATTTCTCCAAGCATAAATGCATTTTTAAGTTTGAACTTTGTAAGACAAATGGCGAATCTCCAGTTTGAAAAACGCATAGGACTTCTTATTTCGGTTTTAGAAATACACAGTGCAAGTAAAAACATATTCCAAACTTGCAATACCAAGCATAAAGCCAGTAAAAACAGAAGGGACATATATCTTCGAGTTTGAAAATACACTCAAAACCTATCCTTCGAGCGTAAGAAGTCGATTCATAAGTTAAAAATCAAAGAAAACAATGAAGTTGGTCTTTATAAGCTTTATTACAAGTTTTAAAAATGTATAAATCTTGCCTTACGAGCTTAAAAAGCCAATTCCTAACCTAAAGGCTTAGCAAAACGATATAAAGTGCTTTTCAGATTTTGTATTACAAATTACAGGTTTTGCTTTGCAATAAAATGACGGCATTTGTAATTCAGCTTTTAAGAGTTGATACACGACTCTTTATGACTTTAAAAAAAAACATAAAGCTCATTTTCGGGTTTTAAAAGACAAGTTTCAGGTTTTGCAAATTACATCTTATTAAGGAACACTTGCATTTCGAGTAACCGATTTGCAAGTATCTTTTTTGATATAAAACATAAATTTGCAATGACTTCGCTTGCAAAGGGTGACCCAAAACCCGAAATTGAACAAAAGACCAGAAGAACTTAAACGAAAACTTGAAAATTAATAAAACAAACGCAGGAAAATACAACCAAGGCTAAATGCAACCTTACGCTTATGAGTTTAAACCTCATAAAGCATGCCTTAGAAATTAGAACCACGATTTTAACTCAAAATTTGTAGGGGTTGGTCTGATTTTGTGAATTCGAAATTAGAGACAATAGTTGGCTCTGACTAGGGAACTGTATTCGATCGTGGAAACGAGCGAAGTTAGTGGAACCCAAAATCTCCAAGTGCCTTAGTATCCATAGGGTTATGACTGTCGAAAACGCGACTATAGCATATTATGTGACATCAAATGCAAAAAAATAATATAAAAAAAAAACTAACAAAAACGAAAAAACATACCTGGAGAAATACGCAAGGAAAATACCCTAAAAAAGTAGTAAAAAATGCCACACACAACTCGCAGCTACCTCCAAGAGTTAAAACATCAAACACATGCCCTAAAACACCAAAATGAGGTCTCTTCAAGCCGTTTGGGAAGAACAATCTGTCTCCAAATCCATTTCTCCATGCATAAATGTATTTTTTAGTTCGAACTAAGCTTTGTCAGACCTGGTGAATCACCATCTTGAAAAATGCCTAGGACTTCTTATTTCGGGTTTAGAATACACAATGCAAGTAGAAAAATGTGTTCCAGACTTGCAATACAAAGCATAAAGCCTGTAAAAACCCACAGAACATATATGTTCGGGTTTCAAAATACACTCAAAACCTATCCTTCGAGCTTAAAAAGTTGATTCATAAGCTAAAAATCTAAGAAAATAATGAAGTCAGGATTTATAAGCTTTGTTACAAGTTTTAAAAATGTATAAATCTTCCCTTACGAGCTTAAAAATTTCATCCCTAACTTAGAGGCTTAGCAAAACAATATAAAGTGCTTCTCGATTTTGTATTACAGATTACAAGTTTGCCTTGCAAAAAATGATGGCATTGGTGATTCCGCTTTTAAAGAGTCGACATACAAGTATTTATGACTTTAAAAAAAACATAAAGCTCATTTTCGAGTTTTAAGACACAAGTTTCAAGTTTTGCAAATTATATCTTATCAAGCAAGACTTGCATTTCGAGTTTTGATAACCCATTTGCAAGTATCTTATTTGATATAAAACATACATTTGCAATGACTTTGCTTGCAAAGGGTGACCCAAAACCAGAAATTGAACAAAAAGACCAAAAGAACTTAAACGAAAACTTGAAAATTGATAAAAACAAAAGCAGGAAAATATGACCAAGGCTACATGCAACCTTACGCTTATGAGTTTAAACCTCGTAAAGCATGCCTTAGAAATTAGAACCACGATTTTAACTCAAAATTTGTAGGGCTTGCTCTAATTTTATGAATTCGAAATTAGAGAACACATTTAACCATGTCCACTAAACCGCATACCCTAAAATCCCATTGTAGAGCAATGCAAGCCATTCTCCAAGCCTGTCAATCCTTCTTGACAGCCAGCCTTACTATCAGCCAAACAACACATCGTATCTATGTCAAATAATCAGTGTGGACCTTAACACATGATAATGCAATATTCACAGTAACCATTCATTAAACGCAAAGTCGCAAGTCACCGCCATCTCATGTGGTGGAATGCAAAACACTCTCCCATAAAGTCTTCAAATACTCTTTCCTACTTATTCTTGTTTATCATACTTCTATCTTCCGAATATCAAATCCTCTTCATCAATCAATGTTCTCCCCCAGGAAAGATGCACTTCTCTTATGCGTCTAGTTTGAAAAGGGAGGGGTGGTAACCCCCAATTTTTGTCTAAGATACTCAAACTTATCTTTAGCCATAGATTTAGTGAAAACATTTGTAATTTGTTCCTTGGTAGGTACATACTCCAACCTCACTACCTTCTCAGCAACTTTCTCCCTTAAGAAATGATACTGAATAGAGATGTGTTTTGTCCTTGAAAGCGTGACCAAATTCTTGGAGATATTAATGGCACTTGTGTTATCGCATATAAATGGAATCCGCACTTGATAGTGAGACCTAATCTTGTTTCTTGCTCATCCAAGAGACCAGTCTATCTCCTAAAAAGAAAGCTCCACAAATAGTACTTCTATCACCTACGCATCCTGACCAATCAACATCAGTAAAAGCTCAGTGAAAAATCATCATCTCTTCTATAACTTAGGCCAAAATCCAGAGTAATTTTTAAGCATCTGAAAATTCTTTTTACTACCACTTCATGAGATTGTCTTGGATTTGCTTGATATCTAGTCACTAAACAGACCGCATGCATAATATCTCATCTTGAAGCAATTAAATATAGCAGTCTACCAATCATAAATCTATACAGCTTTTGATCAACCTCCATAACTCGTCATCTTTGCTTAATTGACATCCAAGAGCCATGGGGGTTGTTACTAATTTGGACTCCATTCCAAATTTCTTCAGCAATTCTTTGATGTACTTAGTTTGACAAATAAATATATCGTCTTCCTTTTGCATAACTTTGTTGACTGTTGCAGCAAATACTTGTTTGGTGTGGCATACCAAGCCCTAGGAGCTTGCTTGAGTCCATACAACACTTTCTTGAGTCTACGGACCATATTTGAATCTTTTGAGAGTTTAAAACCGTCTAGATGTTCAATGTAGACTTCTTCAAGTTCTTTATTCCAAAAAGAAGACTTAACATCCATCTAATAGACCTTGAAATTCTTTTTTGTAACAAGAGCCAAAAATATTCTAATAGCTACCAGAGCAAAAGTTTCTTCAAAATCAATTCCTTCAACTTGAGTATAACCTTTACATATGAGTTTCGCTGTATTTCTGGTAACTTGTCCATCTTCATTCAGCTTGTTCTGGAGCACCTACTTTGTTCCAATTACATTGTTGTCCACCTGTCTAAGTATCAATTCTCATGTTTGATTCTTATGTATTTGATCTAGCTCTTCTTCCCTTGCTTTTATCCAGTATACATCTTTACTAGCTTCTACGTAATTTTTTGGTTCTATTTCAGAAAGACAACAACAATTTAATTGCTCACCTGTCCTAGCAAGTCTTCTTCTTGTTTGAACACTTGTATCCTCTACTCCAATGATCTAATCCACTGAATGGTATCTCTAAACATACCTAGCAGGTGTCCTATAAGTCTGTTATGATTCTTTCTCTTCATCCTCTGATTCTTTATCGTGATTTTTCGGAACTTTCCTTTCTTCTACTGGTATAACAAGAACCTGTTCAAACTCAATCTCAAGCTCAAAAGCAGTATGATCCTATATCTTATTGACTTTAACATTTGTACTTACTATTACTTTCTTCAGCCTCAAATTGTAGCACCAATATACCTTGCTTGTAGTAGAGTATCCCAAGAAAATACCTTCATCTGATCTTGCATCAATTTTCCAAGATTGCCCTCATCTCTTCTGATGTAACATTTACTTCCAAAGATTTTGAAGTATTTGGCAGTAGGTACTTTACCCCGAACCATATAGCTTATAGGGAGTCTTCATATGATTTACTCTAATTTGCACACACTTTAGAAGATAAAAAGCAGTATGTACAGCATCTCTCCAAGAGACATTTGATAGATTAGCATCATTCAGCATTGTCTTAGCCAACTCAAAAATAGTTTCATTTTCGTTTCAACTACTCCATTTTGTTGTGGAGTCCTAGGAGCAGATAATTGTATTCTAATTCCATACCTCACAAAAGCTATTAAATTCATATGATGTGAACTCTCCTCCTCTATCAAATCTCAAGCACTTAATCCTAGTATCCATTTGATTTTCAACCAAGCTTTTGAAAATTTTAAATCTATCTAGAGCTTCTGATTTTTCTTTCAAAAATGTTACCCAGGTCATTCTCGTATAATCATCAATAAGCAACATGAAGTACCTTTCACCATTGAGTGCTCTTCTTCTTGTATGTCCACATAGATCAGTGTGTATCAACTCCAAAGGCCTTGTGGTTGAATACTCCTTGTTCTTGAATGTGTTCTTGGTTTGCTTTCCAAAATGACATTCTCTAAAAATTGTGTTAGCAGATTTGATAACTTTTGGCATGTCTCACAACATTATAGAAATTGATCTTCATCAAATTGTCAAAGTTGATGTGTCTCATTCTTTTGTGCCATAGCCAACATTCATTATTCAATGCTAAAGACCAATTGCCTCCATTGTTCTTCTTGCGATAGTGGACATTACCATTTCTTATACCCTCTACAACAAGCTTTTTGGACCCTTTCCTAATTTCACATTCTCCAAGAAAACTAACTTGAAAACCTTTATTGCACAACTGATTGACAATTAAAAGACTGTCTTAATCCTTTCGTATAGTAGATATCAGTAGCTTTACACTTATCATCAATTGAAATAGTTCCTTTACCGCATATAGGTGTATGATGCCTTTGTCAACAAATGAGACTGGTCCTCCATCATCGGTCTCAAGATGTAGAAATACCATTTTGTCACCAAACATTTGATTTGAGCAGTCGGAATCAATGATCCAAGATCTGGAATCTTCTATCACATACATAACAGTATTCTATCCTTCAAATCTGGCATTTTCCTCATCCTTGACAGCTAAGAACAATACTTCATGGTTTGAATAAATTTTTCCTTCATCCTCTGATGAATGAGATTTCATTACACAAAAATTCTTCTTTCCCTATGTTTATCATCTGACTAATAATTTATGTCATACCCTTCACTTTTTATCTATTGTTGATCGTCTTCGGGTACTCAGAGCTAGGAGGAAATTGTTCCCACTTTCGATGAAGACTTTCCTGGACGAGGATCTCACCAAGTCACAGGTTGCAGAACTAAAACACTCTCGAGAACTCGTGGCAATGGCTAGACCCAATGGCAAATGGACAGTCTCAGGAACCTGAAAGCAGTTATTCGAGACTCCTTCCCCTCGAGTTGGGAACCCTGGTCAATAGCTACGGCTAAATGACGATCACAGGCGCAATTGGACGTAGAGGAACGTAGGGGTGGTTCATTGCATGTCAACTGCTAGAA
Source organism: Thuja plicata (assembly GCA_018584345.1). Classification (NCBI taxonomy): domain Eukaryota; kingdom Viridiplantae; phylum Streptophyta; class Pinopsida; order Cupressales; family Cupressaceae; genus Thuja; species Thuja plicata. The sequence goes on along the minus strand of MU226797.1, from coordinate 2,492,885 downwards.
CATCAATGGGACACTTTGGTCCATGTCGGGTTTACTTCACAACGCTATTGGTTCATCAGTTGATCTTCTTCTTGTTACTGAGACTCGTGAGAGCCCCGCTCGTCCTCTTCCAGGTGTCACTTGAAATAGTTCCTTTACCGCATATAGGTGTGTGATGCCTTTGTCAACAAATGAGACTGGTCCTCCATCATCGTTCTCAAGATGTAGAAATACCATTTTGTCACCAAACATTTGATTTGA
>MU226797.1:2465462-2487628 GCA_018584345.1 Thuja plicata | reverse complement strand
CTTGTCCCCCCCCCCCCCCCACTACCATCTTTTCACCTACACCAAAATCAGAGAGGTTGTTAGGTCCATGAACAGTAGTAGGGTTGCGGACGAGGAAGGGTTCCAAGGGGAACTCTTCCAACACGGCATCAAGCAAGGTTCGCACGGGGTTCCCTCCCTCCTGGTCACACCATATCATCCATTTGATACACAAGGTTGGCCCTGTCTCAGATCCCAATAACTACAGGACTATCATGATTGGGCATACTTTCTCTAAATTGTACACCACAGTTTTGCACACTATTCTATCTCAGGAGTTGGATCAGCATCATATTCGGGTTAGAGGACAGGTCGATTTCAGATCGGACTATCAAACCATGGACCACATTTTGACTCTCAGGGCTATTATTGAGGAGGCTCGGCATTGATCCTCGAAGGTCTACTATTGCTTTGTGGATTTCGGCAAAGCTTTTGATTCTATGCCCAGAATGGCCCTTTTCCACAGACTTCGCGGCATTGGTATTTATGAGACTCTCTTGACTGCCATCATGAGACTCTACGAGGCGGTTGTTGGTCGCATTAAGACCCCTCATGGGGTTTCGGACTTCATCCGGAGCACTGTCGGGGTGAAGCAGGGATGCCCTCTGTCCCCTACCTTGTTTGGGCTTTATATTGATGAGCTAGAGGTGTTTCTTCAAGACCACATGCTTCCCGGAGATGGTTGTTCTTGCACCAGGTTTTGACTTCTATCTTACCCTTCGCAGATGATGTGATCCTCCTCGTTTCCTCCTTGGGGGGCTTACAGAGGCTTCTTGATGGCCTTGCCTCTTTCTGTGACTCAAGGTAGCTAACAGTTAACCTGGGTAAGACTAAGGTGATGGTTTTCGATAGTCTTAAGACCTCTCACCTCTAATTCTTTTTACAGGGTGTTGAGGTGAAGATCTCCTCTTCGTAGACATATCTAGGGGTCAAGTTCTCGGGCCCTCACTTCAGCATGAGACCTACCCTACAGCCTTGCATCAACAAAGGGTATGGTTCTTTGGCCCTTCTGGAGTGACAGCGTTTTCGGCATCACTTCCAGGACACCACATCCAAGATGATTCTTATGGACACTCTGATCAGACCGATGGTTCTCTATGGCTCGGCTATTTGGGGGCTCTCTCTGCTGGAGTCGGATTAGGCCTAGGTTGAGCAGGTCCATACCCTCCTTCAGCGCATCATCAAATGCAAGCAGTCTACCCCTCGTAGTATTGTCTTTGCTGAGTTTGGTGCCCACCCTTTCAAACTTGGTACCATCTTTGACTTGGTTTAGTTCTTACATTGCCTCCGCTGCTTTGCAGACTCCTCTGAGGGATGTCACGAATATTCCTACCTTGCTTACCGCTCCTCAGAAGCTATTGCGGTTTCCGACTCCTTGGGTCAAGCTTAGTGTTGGTTTGCTCAACCTTCGGCTCTTCCGGGTTCGATCAGGATCAAGATTGATCGCCTTCCTCCTTTTCGGTACTCATTGGATGCCTCCTTTCATCTCCTTCCGTCTCAGCAGGAGCTGAATATGCACATCAGATTGGACATTTACATGCAGTATATCCATACTACTTGGGTTAATCCCCATGTGAGGCTTTGCCCGAAGATGGCTTTTTATGCAGAGAACTTTCTCGAGATACGAGATGGGATCGTTGTTCGTCCTTCTTACCTTTCTCACCGCTGGTCACATGCACCCGCATCTCCCTTGGCTCCTTCAAAGTGGGATCACATCGGCTCTACATTCAAACCGACCATCAGATGGTTGGAGAAGAGAGGATTTGCCAGCTTTGTAGCATAGGTGAGGTTGTGACGGAGAAGCATTTCATTTTTCGTTGCCCTATCTACTACGAGATCAGAGGGAGATTCTACTACCTGTTCAGGGAGATTCGGTCCCTCTCCTCTTTCAAGTACATTGATCAGAGATGCCTTGCACTTTATCTTCAGGAGGCCTTGAGACTTCGGGACCACTCTCTATAGCATAAGCTCCCCACAAGATAGCACCCCCGATCGGCTCATCACCTCTTTCTTCACGATGGTTTCCCCTGCTTATGGTACCAAGCAGCAACTTGATCCCCCATCTAGTCATACCAGATTTGTGAGGCCTCGCAAGAATTCCACTCAACAACAGTCTTCTTCCTCTTCCAGGGGTCTTCAGAGACAGCTTGGGGTCCCTTCTCACCCTATGGCCTATCCTTCGGTTTTGGGTTTCTTCTCAGCTGCTCGGAGTTGTTAGTAGGTTGTTTGTTGTTTCGTTCTCTCTCCTCGGGCACCGTTTAGTGTTACTGTTGTGGGCTGGCCTTCTGCATGTTTCGGCAGTCCCTTGGGCCCTCTTTGTGGTCTTTTGTTGGACATTAATAAATTTATCTTATCTTATCTACAAATTTCATCACTGAGAACTAATGTTGAGTTATCACTTAGCACAAAGCGTGGTGGTGAATTCATAAATTTCACAACAAAAGTGTATGGTAGTCTACAAAAATGCAACATAAAATCATGAATAGCTGACTAAACTTATGGAAACAAATTCAAGTCTTTACCAAGTCAACATGTTCTTGAAAATTATAAAATACAAAAGGAAACAAGCTTTCACTCAAGCAAAACCTTCTATAGAAGACTAGAGCTTCATATCAAGTAAATGAGGTGCCACAAACAAGTTAACTCTAAACTTATTTTATTCTCTACATGATGTTATAACCACTCAACAGCCAAACTAAAATAGACTAGCAACCCGACAAGTTAAATTAATAGAATAGGTTTAAAATTCAAAACTTAAACCTATCCATGTAATTAGCCCTAACCAAAACGAACTGTGCGCGAAAAATTCCTAAACATTTTCTACCCTTAGTTCTAATCATAGCTAGAAAAAATCATCACAAATCAGAGATTTTCCAGTAAAACAGTTTTCTATCAGTCACACAAAAGTCACAAATCAAAATAAACTCTGCATTGTTGGCAATTTTGGTGATTATTTACGGTGTATTTCATGTTTTTAACTTTTTTATATTTTCAAAACCTTTACCCCAACCAGCTATTCCCTAATTAATTTATCTTTTGGTTTGCTGATTTATTCTCAAAAAAAATGCTACCATGGTTCTAATATTGGAAGAGAAACAACTTAATATGTGAACTCTGATGCATCCTTAGTTCAACATACTTAGCAGCTATTCCCTAATTAATTTATCAAATCACAATTTTGTAAAAAATTTATCTTTTGGTTTGCTGATTTATTCTCAAAACAAATGCTATCATGGTTCTAATATTGAAAGAGAAACAACTTAATATGTGAACTCTGATGCATCCTTAGTTCAACATACTTACAATTAGTAGTGGTTATGGCCAAAGTACACCTCCTTAGTGGAATACAACCCCACTTAATTCTTGACAAAGGCTAGGAACAACTTCAAAAAATTTGCTACAATGGTTATAATATTGGAAGAGAAACAGCTTCATATGTGCACTAGGGCACATCCTTAGTTTAACATACTTATAATTAGTAGTGGTAATGGCCATAGTACACCTCATTGGGATAGAACAATGTTGAATTCTCAGTCAAGGACAGAAACATGCCCAACTATCCTTAGAAGTTGCAAAAAAAACAACACTCAACCATACACAACAACTTGTGACTTGGGAAACGCACAACTAACTACATAAAATCATTCAAACTAAGCCTTGGAAAACTACAACAGTTCATGAATACAGTCAAACTCAACTATTCGTTATAAGTGTTGCATGGGCCTCCACTTGACATATATGATAATCTTCAGTCAATCTAGACCTTAATAAAAATACTTCTTCTAGACCATCTTTGCTACTAAAACAATTACTCCAATCTTGAAGTAGTCCTCCATCCTCCTGTGGTACTTTAGATCAGTCTCCCCACTAAACAAGCTCGTTCTTCTTCAGAAGTTCAAAACCAGCCATATGTACAAGCCTTCAACAAATATTCACTGTCACCTTTTAAAACTAGGTCATTCTTATTTGACCAATTTTTTGAGAATTAACAAAGACTAAGATGCAGCATTCTAGTATGATTCTCTATGCTAGCAGTATGATACTTGAATAAAAGATAAAATGGAATTCAAGGAAAAAAACATTTTTCTTAAGCATGCACAAACAAAAGAAAACTCAAAATTAGAACTAAAATAGTTCCTAATTTCTAATCAAGCTTCATGTTAAACCAAAAAAAAAAATCTACACTCAGTCACCAGGCAGTTATTTATGAAAAGCATATTGAAATGTATCCAGTAATTGCTATTAAAAAACTCATGTTTCATTAGCAATCTTCAATGGGACAAAACAAAACCTCTTGAGTCAATAACAGAACATTTCACATTATCTATAAATTGTTTCAATTTTCTCTCTTTAGGCTTCAACCTTGGTAACAATCTTTGGAGTAAATTCGTCCTTGTCAATTCATCTCTAAACTGAACTCTGAAGTCAATTTCTAAACAAAAAAGGTGATAATAAATAAATAAATTGTTTCAATTTTCTCTCTTTAGGCTTCAACCTCAGTAACAATCTTTGGAGGAAATTCATCCTTGTCAATTCATCTCTACACTGAACTCTGAAGTCAAATTCTAAACAAAAAAAGTGATAATAAATAAAATACAATACAGTGTGCCTCATCCTTGTCAAGACAGTTCAACTGGAATAAACAGAGGCCTTTGCAATTTATAATTATAAAGTACTAAAGTTTGTAGGGTGTCCAATATAATCACTTGGAAAAAAAATATTTGCAGATTTGGTCATCATGTAAGATTGAATTCAAATTCGTCATAATGCCACGTCAGAGAGACTTTGCATGGGCACATTGCAAATCAAACTCAGATACAACCAGGGTCAAATCCAACTGTTAGTATTTGTCATTGATGGCATAGCCTATCACTGTTTGTTTTAAGGATGTCTGAAGAATCTCCGAAGAATCTCCTAGATATAATATCATTGTTCTGAAATGTTTATGACTTACTGAGGATCTGTTCTTTCTGTCCGATCATATCACTCTATGATTTTCTGAAAATATATGCCATCTAAATCTGCAAGACATTGATTCCATGACATCACAATCTGCAAGAAATCGAAGTCTTAGTATGAAAATTCTGCAAATTTACAGGGTTTCTCAGCATTTAATTTCTCAGACTCGTGTTTGTAAGAGAAAGAACCTATGCAATTTACAAGACTTACGATTCTCATACTTGCGTCTGCGAAAGCAAGAATGAATAGAAAGAGGGCAAATGTATCAAGACATATTTGTATTCAAAACCTATGTATATGTTTAAAAAAAAGTAACTTGGTCTCCACCGAAATATTTATAATCTCTTGCAAATGTTTGTTGTAATACAGACCGGTGATGAATGTGCCACATTGACAGTAGTTACAGCTGTCAGTTGGAGCAAAAGACAAAATACAATGAAGAATACAAGTGTCAGTCCTGTTGATGGGTGTTTATATAAACCCTTCTCATTTCATTTGTTGAGAGAGATTCGGATAGGCAGATAGGTAGATAGTTAGCTCTGGCTCTTTAAAAAAGAAGTGGAGTAGGAGAACGAGAAGACATTGTTGTAAGACTTGGAGAAATAAAAAATTGATTTCATTGAAGATATGGTCAATTCATGTTTATTTCAACTTGTTGCATGGTGTTCTTCCAATTTCTCAATTGTTAGATATAGTGCTTTGATTTCAATGGAGAAATGTAATGGTGTTTGATGAATTTCTACGGTTCATACCTTTTGCGTCTTGTTGATTATAAGTTGCAATGTAAAGTTAGCCTAAGCCCTTGTTATATGGATGTTTAACTTTGATCATTAAATGTGCATTGTTCGTTATGATGGTGTTCGTTACGATATAAAAATTCTTCCCATGACCCTTAGAAGATTGCACCGGTTCTTGTGGAGTTGTAGTTGATATTGGCGAAGCAGAACTCGGTTATTTTGGAATTTATCCACTTGAACACTATCCATTGATATCATTGTCCTTAGGGGTAGATTTAGATCCTTATAACACTTTCCCTTTTAATTTCAGTTTATTTCAGTTGTGTCCGTTTGAAGAAGCCTCACGAGATTGCAATATTTGATGAAGAAATTCCAGTCAGCATTAGAAAAGAAGTGAAGAACAATTCAAACCTAAGTCCCTTTGTGTTACCATTGTATCACAATGACCATTAAGCTTATCCACAGTCAAGACCTGACATAAATGAACCTTGGAGTCACTTGTATGATCTTTCACAATCTTAGAATACACGGGATTTTTCTCACCTTGGTATTTTATTCTGCATTGTTGTTGTCACAAAACACTCACCAACAGAATTGGCGCTAGAATGAGGGCTGAACATCAAACCATTCATTTCACAATCAAAGTTCGCCAAAAGCAGAACCATCAAGTGAAGAAATTCAGTTGATTGGAACCAGTATGAGCTTTCAAATGTCAAATCAAAGATATGTTAGATCTCTCATATATTAAAAAATCCAAAAAAAGATGAAAAGGTCAAAAATCCATAAAAAAAGTGAAAAAAACACAAAACTTAAAAAATAAATCAGATACGTTTGTTGTTTAGATACGATACGATAAGATAAGATAAATTTATTAATGTCCAACAAGAGACCACAAAAAGGGTCAAAGGGACTGCCAAGAACAAGAAACTGAGCCAGCCCGCAGCAAGGACACCAAACGGTGCCTGAAGAAACAGAGCAACAACAACCGAAGCAAGAGCAGAGAGAGGGGTCCAAAGAAAAGGAGAAAAACCCTCCCAAGCCCCGCTAAGGGTTCTGAGCAACCGTGAAGACCCTCAAAACTGAGGGATAAGCAATAGAACCAGTAGAAGCCTTGCGTCGCTTCGGAGTGATCCTAGAAGAGGAAGGCCACTGCTGATAGGAGCCTGTCTTGGGCTTCACAGATTTGGAATAAGGGGTGGGGCCAAGCTGACGCTTGATGTCGCGCGCAGAATGAAGCCCTATGAAATAGGAAGTGATGAGCGGACGGGGTTGAGGCGTCGAAGGATGTCTATGCTGGAGTATGTGGTCCCGAAGCCTAATGGCTTCCTGAAGATAAAGGGCAAGGCGCCTCTGGTCTATATATCTGAAGAAGGTGGAGAGCGAATGCGCCTCCCTGAAGAGGCAATAGAACCTCCCTCTGATCTCATAAGATAAAGAGCAGCGAAAGATGAAGTGCTCCTCCGACTCAACCTCCCTAATGTTGCAAAGCTAACAAATCTTGTGCACTCTGTCAATATGATGGTTGGTCGCTCACTGTAGACGATGCGAACCCGCTCTGAAAGAACCAAGTGGGATCCTGAGGGAATGTGACCAGTGGTGGGATAAGTAGGGAGGGCGGACAATGAGTCTGTCCTTCAACTCCACGAAGTTCTCCACATAAAAGGTCATCTTAGGGCGAAGACCCCCTTGGGGGTTACCCAAAATAATGTGAATGATCTACCTATAAATGTCTCTGATGCACCTATTCAACTCCTAGCAAGGAGGAAGATGGGGAGGGGCATCAAGAGAATACTAGAATGGAGGGAGGCGATCCATCTCGATACCAATGGATCCAAGAAGGGCCGAAGTCTCAGCAGACCATCTGCGTGCCCGACCCGAGGAGGCAACAGGAACAACGATAGATTCTGAAGAACGGTAGGCAAGGTAGGGGCATCTATGACGTCCATCACCCAAATCAGCAAAACCCGAAAGGCGGTGAAGGTACCAAACAGATCAAAGATGGCCTCAAGCTTGAAGGAACAAGCCCCAAACTCTGCAAGAATAATGTTGTGCGGAATGGATTGCTTCCATCGGATGATGCGCCGAAGGAGGAGAATTTGTACCCACTCAGCAAAAGCCCAATCAGAATTTAGCAAACAAGGACCCCACACCACTGAACCATGGACAAAAGTAAGTCTGATAAGTGAATCCATACGCGTCATCTTGGACAAAGTGTCCTAGATGTGGTGTCGGAAACATTGTCACTCTAGGAGAGCCAACAAACCATACCCCTTATTAATCTGCGACTGAAGAATAGGTCTCATGTTAAAACGAGGCCCAGAGAACTTGACCCCCAAGTATGTGTATGAGGAAGAGATCTCCACCTCCAAACCTCTGAGGAAGAAAAGGAGGTGAGAGGTCTTAAGCGCATTGAAGACCATCACCTTGGTCTTCCCTAAATTAACTATCAAATGCCGCAACTGGCAAAAGGACGCAAGACTGTCCAACTACCTCTGCAAACCCTCCGGAGAGGAGGCCAAAAGAACAACATCATCTGCAAAGAGCATAATAGAGATCAGGACCTGGTGAAATGCCGCAACTGGCAAAAGGACGCAAGACTGTCCAACTACCTCTACAAACCCTCCGGAGAGGAGCCCAAAAGAACAACATCATCCGCAAAGAGCAAAATAGAGATCAAGACCCTGTGAATAAGGCAATCGTCCACTAGAAGAGTATGCCCCTGAAGGTACATCTCTAGCTCATCAATACAAATACCGAAAAGAGTAGGCGACAAGAGGCAACCTTGCTTAACCCCGATAGTGCTCCTAATGAAGTCTGAGAACCCAGAGGGAGTCTTGAGACGGCCCAAAACCATCTCGTAGAGTCTCATGATAGTTGCAAGAAGGGTTTCTGAAACACCGATATCCCAACGCCTCTGAAAAAGGGTCATCCTAGGGACAGAGTCAAAGGCTCTGCAAAAGTCCACAAAGCAACAATACACCTTCAAAGAGCGATGGCGCGCCTCCTCAATGATGCCCTGAAGAGTCAAGATGTGATCCATAGTCTGATAGTCAGGTCTAAAACCGGCTTGCCCCTTGGCACGGATGTGACGGTGATCTAACTCTCTCGACAGAAGAATATGGAGAGTCATGGCGTACAACTTGGAGAATGTGTGCCCAACCATTATGGCCCTGTAATTATTGGCGTCTGAGTCAGGACCCACCTTGTAGATCCGATGGATGATGTGGTGCGACCAAGGAGGGAAACCTGTGCAAACAACATGGTTAAAGAGATTGGCTAAATAGGACCCTATAACCATGAAGTCATGTTTAAAGAGCTCGGCCTGAAAACCCTCCTCATCACTCGCCCTACTAGAATTCATAGTTTTGACCGCCTCCCTAATGGTGTTGTATAAGAAAAGGTGACAATGAGGGGGGGTGTGACCTGGAAAGGGGGTTGACTGGGAACGTCATAGAGTGCAGAAGTATGGGAAACCAATAAACTATGGTCAAGCTCGGAGGGGAGGTGGTTGTGGTGGGGGAAGAGGCTACGCCAAAAGGACTTGGGGGAACGGTGGAGAGAAGCCTAAAGGGTGCATCTACGCTGGAAAATGTAAAGACATTTCTTATAGCGGAGGAGATGGCAATAGGAGGTCTTGAGGGGGGTGTGAGAAGGGTGGTGGAGCATGAAGCTCGATCGCAGGGTCCAATGAGAGGCCTTACAATCTTCATCATACCATTTGTTCATAGGGCATGTGCTTTTAGGCTTGGGCGGGAGGAGCTAAGGGGTGTAGAAATGATGGAAGGAAGACATAGCGGCTTCCCAAATGGCTATGGACAGACGGGAGAATTTGGTGGCGACGCACCCCAACATGGAGAAGAGGAGGTCCAGGGGGAGAAGTTGTCTGAGATGGTGGACAAAGATGTCAGGATTGTCATCGTCAAAGTGAGCAGTGGTGCGGGGAGGGAGAGTCGGGGTGCGCGGGAATGGGAGGGGAGAGGGGGAGGGGAATGAGGGAGTGCAAGGGATGGAGAGGCAAAGCAGAGCAGGGTTAGCAAGTGGAAGGGGAGTAATGGAGAAGTGGCTGATGGAAGAGATGGACTATCTAGAGAGAGCGTAATCCACCACGCCACCACCATGAGGCCTGCACGTGAAAAAGTGCGATCCAGGAAAACAAGATAGCCCATTAAGAACCACCAGGTCCAAAGACTCTGTAAGGACTGTCCTGTCCTCATAATGAAATAACAAATCATAAGAAGTAAATGACAAAAGTTTACATTAGAATACCAAACTATTTTTTTTTTAACTTTCCATTGCAAAATATTGATTACTCAAGAGATACAATCCTCTTTCCACAAGAGAGACGGTAACACAATACACAGCCAATCCGAACTCTTCTGTCCTAGACAACTAAGTTGGTCATCTGGAACAAACCTCTATTCGTACAGAATAGGAATACATAAGCGGCCTTCTCAAATCGTACCTCTACCCATACAGGGCAGGAATTAATGTAAGTGATTTAGAAGTCGTACCTACGCCCAAACGGGATGGGATTATAAACGGCCTTCTCAGATCATACCTCTACCCATATGAAGTAGGATACAATATAAGTGATCTAAAAGTCGTACCTCCATCCAGCCGGGATGGGTTCTCATTAGGACAAGAATATAAAGTGCTCTGATCAGAGTCTTCTCACTCCGACGACCACCCCGGGGTCTAGAGTAGCTTGCTAAGAATTCTACCGTCTGCCCAAGACTGTGCCAAGGACCTTTGCAAGGTTACAAAATAGGATCTGCACCCTTCCTTGGATTTCGGACCTTTAGCCAGGTGCAAGACCACCGAGAGTAATTTTAAATCCTATACCCCCTCTCGGCTTTCGGGCATCCTGCTGGGTATAGGTACCTTCCTAAGAATCGTTCTTCTACAAGTTTTATTTATTTTAGAATTTATGATATGATGATAATTGAACCACCACATAACTATGTCCAAGGCACATGTGCGCTGCAGGTATCCTGCACCTTCCAAGCGGCCTACATACTCATATCCACAAGATCAAAGCCCTTGGAACTCGCACTCTCTAACGATATGTAGTTCTATTTTCTACTATGTTATGATTTAACTGTTGTGGAACAAAACCGTTTTGGGGCATTATCCGTTCCCAAGCAGTTCTTCGTCGTCATACACCCACTCGGGCGAATCAGGCGGATCCTAAGTTACCCATCATAAACATCAACAATGCTTGTATTCATGTTATAGTTAAAATGTGTGCATAGTTAACCTATGCGCTCATGCCCTATTTTCCTCACCTCTTACTGCTATTATAACAAGTTCTCTCGAAGTTGTGAGTTTCATATAGTGTTTGTTCCTTCTACATGGGTTCAACAACCGTTTATCAAGAGTTAGTTTGTTGGAACCACTTCAGCATTATTCTTTAGAAAATTATAAGGTACAGTGAGCAACCAAATCACTAATAAAGATAGTTGTTTCCATTAGGCATGCTTAACTGTTTGCTGAAACATACTAACAGTGTAAACACTAAACTATAAAGGTTTTGAATAGTAATATAAGAACAATCCCATTCCAAGTTTGGATCAGCAATATAAGAAAGAAATTAATAAGGAATAATTATCAGATCCTATTCTATGGTCTGCCAATAAGATGGAAGGCATCCAATATAAGTATAGTAGTTATGTTACACTTGTAAGTTAGCTAAACAAAACAGCAAGTATAGTAAGAAGATTCATAAATGAATCATTACACAACTAGTAATATTAACAGCTGACTTTCAACATGTCTAATCTTCTCAACTTCTGAGATAATAATTCAGAGTTTTGATATATATATTTATAAAATTTATCATTAGGAGAAATTCAAAAGAGTAGAGTATCCCAAATCAGCTACAGGCAACTTATCCTTCTATCTAGAAATTGCAGTGATCATTACCAAAATACACTTTTCTCAGATTATTATTATTATTACCATAGTAACAACAACGATATGAGCATGCATTGATTTAAGAACATTATAATAAGATCGAATCGTTTTGGTACAGCAGCATAAAAACACTTTGAAACATACTCATCTATTCTGTTCTAAAATCTACCATCCGCTGGGGAGAGCGTCTAGTAATAATGCAGCAGCTATGTTGAACACAACACATCAAGATAAAGACAACCTGGTATCTCCAGTTCTGATTTGATTTGCTTTAATGATACGTTTTGTTATTTGAAAGTTCGGATATTCAACATTCAAGGAAAATCTATGCTTGATATATCAAGAAAATAATTAACTGAAAATGTAATCCGTTTTTTTCAAATATCCTAGTATAGAGATGGGAGATTATTTGCTGGGTCTATACTAATCATTCGCAGATTATACCGACTTCAATCTGGTCAATTCCACCAACCCCATCCCAAATGTCTTCAACAATGGACTGCAATTCAGCCTTGAAACATAGATTAAGTTCATAATAATGTCTTAATTTAAAATGCTCAGAGATCTTTCAAAATTCGCTACTGGACTTGAATGGTGAAGGCTGTAAGCTTTCAAATTGAACAGCTATCTTATATTTGAAACATGAAACTATTCAGCTTGTTGATATGGTAGCAACTACAGATAAAGAGTTAACCTTCTATGAATTGATAAAAGAGATGAAATCATATTTCTCAAAAGATAGTGGAGTTCCAGCACCAATATCCCATACTTCCAGTGAGCAAAACTTAATAGCTGAGACTTCTATATGCTGACCAAATATGTTTAAAAATAAGAACAACAATTTCTTCACATTTTTTTTTTCTTCAGAAGTACAGTCACAATAAAATTTCCAGAATTTCTTCATATTTCAGCCCAAATTTTCTTAAATGATACGAGCATAGCTCCATGTCTAAAATGTTTCCAGCCTTATCCAAGATTAGGATGTCTACATAATATAATAAATTTATTGCACAAATATACATTGCAGAGAGGTAAGAAGAAGTATTTCTAAGCCAGCAATTTACATAAACAAAATCTACCTTAGCAAATACAGTGTTTCCTCGTAATTATTCTTCAAGAGTAATTAAGGCTTTCCAGGAAAAGAAATTAAACAATCAAAAAGAATGAAATTTAGAATTTACTCATACTATATAAATCTGAGATTTAGTATTTGCAGATTTAAAACAATGAGATGACAATATTCAGATTTACTTGTTAAAATAAAAGAGCAAATTTCTTTTCTACAAGTTTTGTTTTACAAATGCAAGTAAGTCTAAAGGTTTGAAAACAATAGAGTAAATTGAACAAGGGTTTGGAAAATTCTTTGGAACATACCTGGGCTTGTTTGAAGAAGAAATCTCCTAACCTTATTTGCAAGACACACAGTCCCAGCTCCAGCCACAGCTCTCTCTCTCTATATATCACTTTTATTTTATTTTTAACCAAACCTGATTGCTTGTGGGGAAAGGCACAGACAGAGATTGTTTTGAGGAAAGAATATGCACCAGTCACCTTTTCCCAGCCGCTGCCTCTTCTCCCCGTGAAAGTTCAGACTTAAACCTTATTTATTTTTAACTCCAGTTGGCGCTAGAGTGGCGGTTTCTTATTCCAGATACATTTTTATATGTCTTTTAAATCCGATTTTCTTGCAGAAACATTTTTGTATGTCTATTTAAATCGTATTCCCCTGCATTTATAGCCTTCAAGGACCTGCTGTATCGGCCACGTTTTCTATTTACGTTTCACCTCCTTCCTCCCACGCAAATGTTTTTGGCTTCCAATATTTAAAATTTAGAGAGGTTTGATGGCTTGGTCATTTTATTTTCCCTTTAAAATAAAAGGGGTTTGACGGCTAGGTCATTTTATTTTCCGTTTGATCATGCTCGACTCAATAGTGTCTTTTAATTTATTTATTAATTTATGGCTCTTAATTTTTGTAATAGTTCTTTTATCTTCATAGAAATAGATATGTCATTACGTTTGTTTTTTTACTTATAGTGATGTTATTAATTTATATTTTAATGATTACATTATTTATTTTTATTTTTATTATTTAATGTTTATATTATTTATTTTATTTATACTCTTTTAATGTTTATTTAATTAATTATATTATTTAATAGTTATATTTAATATTGTGTCTTACTTATATTATTAATGATTATATTATTTACTTTATTTATATTATTTTAATATTTGTTTAATTATTCATAATGTCTAACGATTATATTAATAATTATTATTTCAATGTCCCGTCTAATTTTATATTTAATTATTTGTAATATTTAATGGATACTTAAAATGGACTAAAATTGAGAATCTAGTTAACACTATAGAATACAAGATAATTAAATTTGAATTATTTCAATTAGCATCGTCTAAAGAATCTTTAAAAAAAGAGCTAAATTAAAAGTAATGTAATGATAAAAGGTAACACATTAACACACTCATCAAATAATACGTTAATATATGAGAATCCTAAAGGTTATCCTATAGAGGAGTCGTGAGAGACTCGTTGAACTGAAGATGTCTGAAAGTACAATAGAAACTGAATTACAAAGTTGGTCACTAGCAAGGCAAGCAACCCCACTAGACCCACAGACCCTACCTGAACTCCTAGTCTCATTCCTGAAAGCTGACATCCGGTGAAAACCAGCGAATGAGAGAAGAGGGAGTACAAGGCTCTCATGTGTCTTGAAATGAGGAAGAACATATTCGAGGAATCCAAAGCATCCTGAAGAAGACCGTGTGAGGACCCCCCACAGTCTGATACCTAGAATGTCATTTAGCAGCAACGGTCGTAGGTCTAGTCTCCCAGCCGGGAGGAAAACTATCCCTGATCACCACCCTAAGGTTCTTGATCATGGCCCACTTGTCGTCCCCCCATGCAATAGCCACCAGAGCTCTAGCATGTTTAAGTTCTGCAACCTGGGATTTAGTGAGATCCTCATCTAGAAAAATCTTGGTTAGAAAGGGGTAAAGTTTCTTACATGCCTTGATCACATGCATCCTGTCTAAGAAATTGAGGAACGACAAAAACTAGGTGCAGTCATATCCAACCCAAGCCCTGTCAAGAGAGATATCTAGAAGATCAAATTGATCACTAAGGAATGTGTACGTGGTAATGGATAGGCCACGGACCTTCAGATTGAGCTCTCATGTTCTTCTAACACATTCCTCAGCTAGTTTAGAGTGGACCAATTCCTCAACACCCATGAGTGGAGGACTACCACTGCTGCAAATAGTCGCCCATGACTTCAGCTGCCTCTCTGTCTCAGTTTTGAGAGAAACCTATTTGTTGTCAAGTTCTGATTGTTTAGCCTGCAGTTTAATAAGGATTGGATTTTTTGTCCCCTGTTTCATGAAAATACGATGAAGTTTTGTGTTTGTTTGTTGTGACCGGGGAGATTTTATTGGAGATATCATGGACCGATATCTTTAGATGCCTATTCTTGGCCTCCATCTTGCAGACTTGATCCAACAGTTCGGTTAATGCCATATCAGTAGATTTCCTCTAATAGGTCTACAGAGGAGTGAGAAACGGTGGAGGGGATAAGGGGGATCAACCTCTGATAAATCCATATGGGCAAAGAAAGACAGACAAATATTGGTTGCCCTTATCTTGTTGTTGCGGATATTGTAAGAACACACATAGAGAATATGGTGATGGTAGCTAGTAACAAAGTACCTGGAGATTGTAAAGAATGTTGGTAATAAAGTAACAAAGTGCCTAACATAACAAAGAGTAAAATATGTAGGCAACAGTAGCAGGTTGCAGAGTTCCCTAGAAATGATGATCTTGCTGGTAGTAGTGTGCCAAACATCGCAGGGCAAAAGCAGTGAACAAAGTAAAGATGTTAACAATAATCGACAGAGCTGCTAATATAACCAATTATGAAAGCTTATAGCCGCTAACCAATAACACCAATTGTGAAAGCTTGTGGTCGCGGAGATGTTCAAACCCTGTGGTTGCAGATGCTCCCCCGTGGTTGTAGATGGTTGTAGTAAGTGTTCTCACAATTAAAGGAAAGGACCCCGTGAGAGTAAATGAGTCGCACAAGATCAAGAAAATGAGTCACACAAGATCAAGAAGAGGTTCTCACCAACTGATGCAGGAGCATCCTTGGGTTGTTGGCAAGCTTGCATCACTCAAAAATATGTCCTTTCAGTTTTGTTCTTGTTTTCTAGTTTCTATGTTTTTAGTGGTGTTCCTTGGTGTTGGATAATTTGGGTTTGTTCTGGACATCATGTTTTACTTATGTATGGGTTCACACCGCATTTGGATACTTTGTTGTGGAGGTATTAAAGATTCATGGTCAGTCCTATATGTTCTTCATGTTCTAACGGTCAGATGGAGTTTTCCAGTCTTGCGAGGCATTTTCCTAATTGACAAAGCTTTGTGGATCATATCACGATGTTCTTGGATCTTTGGTCAATGTCTCTCTTGGATCATGCATCATTTCTACGTCTTGGCATTGAGATCTTATGATTTGGGTCCTGACCTATATTTCTACAAGTTCCATTTTCTTGGTCTTCGAAAATGTAATTGATCTGGCTGACATATGTGTTGCGAAGACTCTATATATTGAGGCTCTTGATCTTTTTGGGGAGTAGTTCTCAAGAGATAACCTTGGAAGGCTAACATAAGGGTTTACATTGAGATTTCGGTTGTAATCAGGCATGTATGTAGAAAGTATGTAATCTGCATGTTGTAGGCCAATGTAATGTAAATCTTTGATTTTGTGAAAATGTGAAGATCTATTATTGCATGTTCTTATTTTTGAGTTGGATGTTTCTACTATGTTGACTCTTGTTGCATGGTTTGAACCATCTCCATTGGGGAAACTCCTACCATGACTGCATCACCAATTGATAAAACCAGTTGTGAAAGCCTGTAGCTGCTAACCAATAACACTAGTTGTGAAAGCCTGTGGTCGCAGAGATGTTCAAAACCCCATGGTCACAGAGATGTTCAAACCCCCATGGTCATAGAGATGTTCAAACTCTTGTAGTCGCTAACCAATAACAAAGGTTGGTTGTTGAGAATTGCCCACCAAAGCCCGTGGTGAAAACAAACAAGCACCCAGATGGATAAAGAGACACAAAGACAAGCTCGTAGTTGCAAATGCTCGATGATGCTTGTGGTCTCAGACTTTGTGGTCTTCTATGGTTTCAAATGGTCGACGCTTGCCTATGGTCACAAAGTGTCATGGTCGCTCGCCCGTGGTTGCAAACGGTCATAGATGGTTGTGGTTGCAAATGGTCATGGTTGCAAATGGTCATGGTTGTAAATGATCATGATCATGGTTGCAGATGATTGTGATCGTGGTTCCTTCTTAGATGATCATGATCGTGGTTGCAAATGCAGATGATCGTGATCATGGTCTTAAATTATCATCATGATTATTATTCTCAGATGATCGTGATCTTGATCGCGGTGAACAACACACTTGAGGGCTAAAAGGTTTGAGAGAGAGAGAGAGAGAGAGAGATCGTGGTGAAGAGGTATCTTCTTTACTTCGCACACAATGGCTTGCATTTATCAATCTTCATGGTCCAACATTTAGCAAACTAGAGGCAAGGTCAAATAGAGATACATTAGCTCAAAAGAACCCTATTGGATGGTGCATGTGGTATGGAAAGGATGCATTGGAGTTGTGGTTACTTGTCATTTTTCTTCTTTCACAGGTTGCATTAGAAAATGTGCTTCTGCTTGTTGAGTTGGTACTCAGAGATGATTGAGTTGTTGCTCAAAGACTATGAATTGTAATCAGATTGTATAGGCAGTGAAGTTATTATGCCTTGGGTTGGTTCCCTAAAAGATAATGAAATATTTATGTTTGTGAGGCTAGATTAGGACAGTAGATCCTAGTAGCGTTACTCGTTGTGGTTTTTCCCATCTTGGATTTCCACGTCAATTCTTGTGCATTGTCTTTGTTATGTGGCGTTACCTTTTAAGTTTTCAGTTTGGTGCTTTTCAATTTCAGTTTTAAGTTAAAATGAAATTATAAAAGAATTCAATTGGATTGAAGATTATAAGTCTCATTTTATACTAATTCACACCCCCCTCTTAGTAGTAAATTTGTGTTCTACACCAACTGGTATTTCAATGATTGAATGATGTCAATGGAGGCATTTATTGATTTAACTGACATTTGGCAAAGGAAGTAAGACTTAGCAACACTACTTGCATGGCATGCCCTGCAAATATTGCATATGAAGCAAATAGGGCATATGTGGAACAATAATGGATTAGGTCATCTATATTGGGAGACAAATCTCTGCATGGCTAAGCTCTCTCATCAAAGCTTAGAGGATGGCACCAGAAACATTAATTAAACAAAAAAGTACAGTATATATGTTTATGCATATACATATATAAATGCATACATGTGTGAGTGCAAATGCATGAACTTTCATGTGCCAGTTAGGTATCGACCAAAAACTTAATAAAACTAAACAATGATATAAATAACTAATAAGTCATATAAAATGTATATTTATTGTTGAAACTTGTTACATTCCAAGAGAACGTTTCTTAACCACTTCTGAATCCCAAAATTTTGTGGGATCATCAAGAAGCATTATATGTATGATCCTTATTTGAATATGTTTTTGAGCTACTTGAGAACCATGTGAAATATAAGGCACCATCACCTCTTTTGTTATTATACATTTCATACTAGATTAGAATTCAAGTAAAGGAAATAGCTCTGATCCATTACATGTGCATAGTCATGCCAAGTAATGAGTTTGCAATACGTAAGTAAAAAAGGTAGCATGTGCAAGCAAATAGAAATAAATAAAATAATATTACACTTAGAACCTCAAATGAATTAATTCAGAAAAAAAGGATTTAAAAATCATATTGGAATATTATTTACCTTTCTTAATTCCCATCTTTAATCAATTCATGGTTGACCAAGATTAAAGTTTGTGAATAGGTGATAGTCCTATTTATGCACAAGTTTCAACATTCAAATCAGGGATACATAACGTAGAAGTAAGAAGTCTACTTCTATATGAATTTTGACCAGTGTATGAATTTATTCCTTGTACAAAATTTATACCAACTCAAAAAGAACGAAAATACCCAGTTGGGAAGGAAAATTTAATAGACACGTAGCGTCAAGTTATGCTGCAGTAGAAAATTTGACATTTCATAGTTTCAAGGAAAGGAGCAACAAATAAGTACCCCGTCTTACACCAACTCAACAAGCAAATCTAGCCACATCAACAACAACCTGCACAAAGCATAAAATAACTAGCATACTTAGTCACTATATAAGAGCTTAAGACCTTTTCAATATAGTGTCATGGTCCCTGTCCGCAATCCCCACTGAAGAAACCAGTCATCAATGCACAAGGGAGAAAATTCATCTTAGCATAAGACTTCACAATTCTCCTTATTGACCACTATTAATTTGTCAAGTTGTTCATTAGCATCATAGTCAATGAAAGAGACTTCAGGGGAGTATGTAAAATAAAATGACTAGATTACAAACAACCTTGCTAAGACGACAATGAGAATTTGACTTGTGCGATTAAGATTAAGAATTGTTAATAAACAATTAGATTGGATGATAATTAAGGGACACATTTTACTATAATACATATCCCTTATTGTCCAAACATTGCAACCTTTTAGTTCCAAAAGATATTCAAAGAAGACAATATCCATTGTCCAAAGGCATCGACGAGGAGAAGAGAAAAAAAAAGGGAAAGAAAAGATGGAGAAACTCAGACCTACCCATCTAGGTATGAAGATACATTGGGATACATATAATGTAACTAAATCCACTTGTTATATTTATTAAATTAGATATACTGCTTTGAATTATAATATTTTACTGATATATAGACAAGCATATGTTTGATTATGATTTAATATGTGTCGCATTACATTCTAAGAATATTTTATTATTTGTTGCACACTGTATGAACTTCTGAATGTTTTAACTATATATGAAAAGAAAATGAGGGGTTTCAAGACTTGGTGTAACGGTGAGGAGTTCACCTTCTAAGTACACCACCTCATGACTTGTGACCAAGGGAGTCTCATGAGACCAAAGGGGGACAAGGGGACTGCCTTTGGGCTTACAAAGGGAAGACTATAAAAAAATGTTGTGAATATTCTTCATAGCCTCTATCATGGTAAATGAATGCATGGTGATGCTCAATTATTGGAGATAAGGTAGAAGTAACAAGATTGAGGATAACAGCGACAGGACACTACAGTAGGTATGTCACCTCATATGGATAGCATGGGCCACATGAGGCCAAGGGGGACAAGAGACATGTCCTTGGACCTAGGGTAAGGAATCACTAGGACTTCTAATCAAGTCAACCTACCTTAGAAATCCTATGATTAAGACATCTTAAATCTGATGTGAGAAACCTATGATTATGCATTTCTAATAAATGTTTAATTTTAACTCAAGAATATTTATATTTTTACAAATTATTTCCTAGCTTGCAGTATACAAATCGAAGCAACAAGGTATATCCAAAACCCTACTAGCTTTAATAGTTGTAAATTAGGGAAAAAAATTGGGCACTCATAATTAGGGGACATTATAAGTGGTATCATAGCATGTTCCTACCAGCCAGAGGGAAAGTAATTGATGCAACTTAGTCAACGAGCAATTATTTCTCTTGAAAGGGAAAAGAGGAGGATTACAAGGCAAGAAAATAGAAGAAACGAACAACTGGAGCAAGAATTTAGGGCCTTCATGGAACAAATTGCCCAAGCCTTGCAAAACATTACTTCCACCATGAATACTCTTAGGCCCAACCCCAAAAGTGAGAGGGAAGTCGCCTCCAACCAATCTTAAAGTAACCATGAAACTACAATGTGATCAAACCCAAATACAAATGTACCCTCTTTCTTCGATAGGGAAGGATAACCTAGGGTAAATAAAGAAATTAAATCCCCCAAGTATGAAGGAACTTGCTAGAGAATGTGCAAGACTAGACATTGAAGTAAAAAGAAGAATTCCCTTCACAACATATTGTGAGGTCAGGATGAAGAAAACCCATAGAAGGAGGAATAACATACCCAACCAAGGAATACAAAATAAGATGGGAAAGTTTTCTGTCCCTAAATTTGATGGATCAGAAAGATAGCAGCATAAGCATGGTTGCAAAAACTTGAAACGTACCTCAAACTTTGCCTCATGACAAAAAATATGATATTGCATTTTCCATATTACAGTTGGAAGGAGTGGCACATGATTGGTGGCACCATGTCCTAATTACCCAAGACCACATAGGCATAAAGACCTATGATTTTTTCAAAAGAAGACCCATTAAAAGATTTGATCATACTCACCCCCAAAAGCACATTATAGAGTTAACAAGGATAAGGAAATGAGGAGCTCTTGAAGACTATATCACAGAATTATAGAGGTTATTCATTATGGTCCTCAGAATATCTGATGAAAGACTCACTTACATATTCATATAAGGGTATTCAAATAACATTTGAGGATTGTTGAGTGCTTTGGACCCTCCCGTAATGAAAGGAAGCAATCCTTAGAGACACTCGACTTGATGTCACCCTGATAAAGGGAAGATATCACTCTAGAAAGATACCATCAAAATGTAAACATTTTCTATGGAGGATGGGCACAAGAGACCATTCCTACCTAAAAATGACAAAGAGGAGCTAAGTAGGAAGTGCTTATGCTTTGATTGAAAAAAGAGATGGGAACAAGGACACAAGTATGGTCAAGAAGAAAAAATCATGATGTTAGTGCAAAGATATATGGAGGTGAGAGCACATATGCAAGCGAATAGACAAGAGGAAAACTAGAGTATGCTTCAAATGTAAGGAAGAATGGGAGTCGGGCATGTGTGTAAGGAAAAAGGTTGAGCCAACAAAAATTGAAGCAATAAATGAAAGGAATGAAGAGAACCTAGGAAAAAGAGCAAAACACGATGATGAGGATGAAGAAAGTGGGACCATGACACATATCTCAAAAGCATCCAAACACAATCCTTTTAGAATCTAAGGTGTCATAAAAGGGGGAAAAAAAAACAGCCCTAGTGGATAGTGGGGCAACACACAACTTGATTAACAAGGGATTGGTAGAAATATTAAAATTAGAATTGAAGACTTTAAGGGTTTCCAAGTAACATTGGCTAACGGGGATACTACCCCATGTAAGAGGAAAATATTGGAATTGATGAAAACTATCAACCCACAGCTCCCAGGAATCACCTGCATGCAAACCTGTCATAGAAAGAGAGAAGGAAAAAAGCTATAGAGGCCAAAAATCACAGATCGATGGAAGAGGAAACATATTGTGCAAATAATGTAGAAAAAATCTTAATGCAATAACATCCTCAATTAATTAATAACCATTGAATTGCATAATTTACAAAGAGGGAATCCTTATAAAAGGATACTGAAACCCTAAAAGGGAAACCCTAAAGGGGAAATATCTAGGTTGCATAATAATAATTAATAAAAGAATTAATTATTAAATGCCTAAAGTT
>MU226797.1:2415219-2458633 GCA_018584345.1 Thuja plicata | reverse complement strand
TTAGACAATTAACTTATGTTTAATGAAAGAAACAAGTTAGGAAAATTTACCTTGGTGCATTAAAATTAATGTAGATCTTTTAAGCTCATAATTAAATGGATATCTTATGCATGTAAATAGTTAGATATTGTTGCTTTAGTAGCGACGTTAGGGAACCTGTGAGGACTTAAGTTGAATAAATCTTGCACTCAAGTTGTAGAAAAGTTTTTTTTTTTGTTTTAGAGATATGAAGTACAATGATGAATATTATTCTAGTTAAGCAAAAAAAAATATTACTTGCATCTTATATATATTTTATGTATTGTCCTCTCGGGTTGCCTGGCGGGGCGTTACATACAACCTCTACTAAACAAACACAAGAAGGTTTTTAGTGATATTCCTCCCAATCTTTCCCAAAGGAGAGACTTTAAGCACTCTATTGAACTTGAAGAAGGGGCAAAGCCCGTAGTCACCACTCTATACTATCATCCTCGCAAATACAAGGAGGAAATTGAATATAACATTAAGGAATTATTAGAGATGGAGCTCATCTAGCCAAGTTCTAGCCCCTTTGCCTCATCAATGATACTCTTAAAGAAGAAAGATGACACAATGATGATATGCATTGATTATAGGGCATTAAATAAAAAAGAAAATATAAATTGATACCCCATTCACTGTGTTGATGAGCTTATTGAAAAACTCCACAAGGCGATCTACTTTTCAAAAATTGATTAAAGGTAAAGTTATCACCAAATCAGAATAAGAGAGGAAGACATACCGAAGATAGCTTTCAGATGCCACTACAACCCTTTCAAGTTTCTTGTCCTACCATTTGGGCTAAAAAATGCACCCACCACCTTTCAATCATTCATATGGACAAAGTACTAGAGATAATAGAGAAATTATTTGTATGCTAGATTATCCAAATGTGAATTTTGTATGAGAGAACTCTTGTAATTAGGGCACAAAAAGTAGTGCTCAGGGGGTAAAGGTGGACAAAGAATGTATTGAAACCATTTGAATTTGGTCAAAGCCAAAAAAACTAAAACACATGAAATAATTTTTGGGACTATGCAGTAACTATCGAAGGTTTGTGAAAGGATTCTCAAAACTAGCCGCATCACTTACAGATTTAACCAAGAAAGGAGCATTTTCTTGGAACAAAGAAGCATAAATAACTTTTAAAAGACTCGAGGAAGTGATGATATCTTTCCCTATATTATAAATACAAGATTTCTCCTCACCCTTTGAGTTATATTGTGATGCTTTAGGAGAAGGCATCGAGGCTATATTAATGCAAAATAAACACCCCATAGACTTTGAAAGTAGGAAACCAAGAATATAGTAAGAACATACTTAGTCTACAATGAGAAGATGCTACAAATAATCCATGCACTTCCAAAATTTAGACATTACTTCATTTGTGGGATATTCAAAGTAAAGACCAACCATAATAGTCTGAGACTTCTTCCTGAGTCAAAAGGATCTAAATAATAGACAACAAAAATGGGTCAGTAAATTGCAAGACCACAACTTTGATATCTAATACATGAAGCACAAGAGTAACACTGTGGCCAATGCCTTTTCACGAAAACCCCACCTCAGCTCCGTGACAATAGTATCCACACATTGAAAGACATCTGTACTCACAAAATATGACAAAGACTCATTCTCATGTGATATAATTGAAGGGATGATACAAGACGAGAGATATCAATTTATGGATGACCTCATCCTCTATAAGGATTGAATATACATCACATCTATGTAAAGGATAAAGAAGGAAATTTTGAAAAACTACCACAATAATCCATCAACCAGACACCAAGGCTATTATAAGACTTACAAACAAAACAAACAAATATTTTCATGGAAAGGCCTTAAAAGAGATGCGTTGAATCATGTTAGAGAACGTCTGGTATGTTAAAGAAACAAAGAGGAGCATGCATGCCCAGGGGGACTACTCCAACCATTGCCCATACCCAATACAAAATGGGAAAGAACATCTATGGACTTATAACTGGGCTACCCAAGGTTCAAGGAAAGGACAACATCTATGTGGAAGTTTATCATTTACCAAAATATGCACACTTTATAGCTATATCCACAAAATTTAGAGCCCCCAAGTGGCTGAAATCTTATTTAAAGAAGCGTTCATATTGCATGGTCTACCCTAGAACACTGTGAATGATCAAGATAGATGCTTTCTTAGTCTATTTTGACAACACCTATTCAAACTAGCCAAAATAGAATTAACTCCTAGCACTACTTATCATCCATAGACTGATGGACAAACAAAGATAGTCAACAAATAGTTGGAGGGGTACCTAAGGATTATGTTACAAGATAACCATATGCATGGATTAACTGGATGCATTCAGAGAAATATTGTTATAACAACACCCACCATCTGTCTATAGGAATGAGCCCCTTCCAAGCATTATATAGATATTCAACTACACCTTTTAGAGATTTGATCTATTCATAAATTTGTGTGTCGAGAAGTCATGTGTTGGGAGATAGAGATTGCATACAACAAAATAGAGATATCATAAATGCACTGAAGAACAACCTCCACCAAGCACAAAACCATCAAAGTATGTATGCCAATAAAAAGAGAATAGAAAAGAATTTTTAAATTGGATATTTGGTCTTCTTAAGGTTACAAACTTACAAACAATCGTCACTTAAAAATAGTGGAGCAGAAAAACTTAATACCCAGTTCTATGGTCCACATAGAATATTGAGAAACATCTAAGAAGTAGCTTATGAATTGGAACTTGTTGAGTGTTGTTTTTACAAAAGTCAATTGCTAGGATCTCGAGATTCAATTTCCTCTCTTGAAAGAATAACGAAGTTATTCCCAAGTTTCTCCATGATCGTGGTACAACTTGCTTGGTAACTCAGTTGAAGATAAATGTGAATGTTCACAAGGAGGCCTTTGTTGGTACTTCAAGATGTCAAACTGCAAAACAACTTAAACACTTGTTTTTTGTATTTTTTCAATTATCAATGCACGTAACTTCCTAAGGATGCAAATTTACACTTAAAACTAAAGATGATTCCAATTGCTTTAAATTTATGACAGAGAATTAAAAGAGTTGGGTGACAAGAATAAAGTAAATTTTGCTAAAAAATGAAATTCTAATGGACATAAACCATCATTAATCCTTCTTTTTTAATTTGAATGATGGAAATATTTGGAGAAACCCACTAGATATAAATCATACCATGTCGCAACTATATATCCAATAGATGCAATCGTTTGGAGAGAAAATGTTTTTATGCATGCAAGATTTTCAAAATCTATCAAATTATGAAGTCACCAAGATGTGCACACACACGAGATAGATTTATTGTTGAACCCAAAAGATGATATTTCCCATATATTCGTCACAACAAGGTATATGAACAACAACAAACTCCAATTTAAAGAATCATAGGTTCGAGAAACAATAAACACAGTTGGCTCTTTGAAAGGAATGAATAAGCAAACAAACATTCATTAATTTCGCATAGATAGCAAAAAAGCATCACACCATGAATGAAACACCTATTGTAGATCTTTATTACCTCAAGAATCTAACCCTAATACATTTTTTTACTTATAATATATAGATTTGTGATCTACAAACTCTTAACTCGTAACTAGGGTTTCAGAGACTTCCAAAATAAAGAAAACAAATCTAAACCTAAAGCTTGCTAAATAAAACTACTCCTAAACTGATACTAAACTACTTTCATGGATCCTTAATCCATTTACAATCAGCTTTCCCATGAAATTAGGGTCAAACTTGTTAACAAAGTAGAAAGAGATGAGCTGAAGTTCCATTGTTTATAACTGGAGTCTTCTTCTTGATCTTTGAGTTCTCCCTTGGAATCTTCATTTGGGGTTCTCTTCGTAGTGGGAACTGATAGAAGACTGTTAATCATTGCAAAACAAACTCCAATTAAGCATCCATCTGATATCAAATCCCATTTTCATTCAAAAAAGTGTTCACGCTGGAATGGCCCAGAATTCGGACCCTGACCTTTGCCCAGAAAATTGCCAAGTGCAAATTTGACCAAGTATGGACAAAATTTGGGACCCCTAAAATTTTGGACTTTCAGAGGCCAAAAGGCTGAAAAACTAGCCTTTGAAAAATGGCTAAGTATGGAAGAATTCTTCTCTCAAAAAATGGCTAAGTCTAGACTGAATAGTCAGTTTGGGAACACGTCTAGATGAGAAACTCACAATCTCTACACTATTTCATGTACTTCCTCATAGTTTACTTCTTGCCTTTTCACCTTAGTAGGGCGTCATTCTTGCTTCTCTCTAAAAATGGTTAGTTCAGAAGTGAATAAATTGATCTCTTCTTTGTGTTCAGGCATCCTTTGCATATCTTCCTTGAAATAGAAAAGTTGGTGTAGACCCTCTTTGGTGCCAACTCCTGCCATAATACCTTTGAATTGTTGTATCACTTCTTTGGTCGGGCATATAAGTTGCCTATCCTCATCTCAGTATAACTCTAAGTCGATACCTGTGAAAAAGTTATCTATTTCTTCTACCTATTCCATAATTTCCTTATGTTTTTGATGCAACTTCTCCAAAAAATTCTCATGGAACTTTGTGGAGTTTGCTATACTTTTGGTCTGGGTACTAAAGTTGTCTATCTCTTCACCTTCATATATCTTGACCAAAATCTGGAAGCACTGCTTCATAATTATCTTTAGATCTTGTAGAGTTGATCGCCACTAGGCCAATTTAGAGTCTAATCCTCCATCTCCTTCCATAATATCCACCAAATTGGTGGCTTCCTTAAGTATAAACCTAAATGGCTGGAAGATATCCCTAATCAACTTCTCTCCCCACTGTTCAAAATCCTTCTTCCAATCAACACTTTCCTAAACAAAAGAATGGGTTACACCTCCCGGCAAGTCTGGCATTTATTTATTCTCTAGTATGACCTATAATGAGGCCTTTGGGAAATTTGGGTCAATGGGACCCACCATTTTATGGATGAATTTCTTTAGAGCCTCATTCTGCTTGATCAGGGACTTGAAATTTTCTTCATTTTTTCTCATGAAACCTAGAGCATTTTGAGTCCTAAAGCTGCCAGAGTCTTACTTCCTTCTCTTGTTGGCTCTCCCAGATCCACCTCTTCAATTGTATAATCTTCTGGAGTTATATGTGATTGAGAAGCGTTGGTAGAGGGAACTGCCACTTGTGTCTTTCAGTGACCCTTGGTATCTTGAGTAACATATGATATGGTTCTTGCCGATATATTAGTCTTTGTTTGATGGAAGGCTCACCCTAAGAATTATATATTTGTGTCTTCTTCATCCTCTTCATTTGTATAAGTCCTTTTTCGAGGCTGAATCTCTTTAGTAAACCAAGTGGGTTTACTAAAGGCGGTAACTAGCTCATACGAGACAATGTGAAGGATTGAAGCAAAGCTCTATGGACTAGGGGTCACCCTCTCCTCTTTATCTAACTCTTCTTCATGTTCACCTTCTTCTCCCCTCTACTCCCCTATCCTCCTCAATTACTTCTCCTTCCTCTCTCTCTTCCTCTCCCTTCCCTTCTTCCCTTGTGGCATCCTATTCATCTATCTTTTCCTTCATCCTTGGAGGAACTGATTGATATCTCTATATTAAGACCTATCATAGATTCCAGTGTGGTCTTAAGGGGAGTTGTAGCTTCTGTACTTATCGACACTTGGGGAGTCAGACTAGAAGAAGGCATAGGAATAGATGGTCGTGGAGTTGGCACTTGCACTACAGGTGGGGGAGTGGAAATGCAAGGGGGTGGAGTTGGTGTGGGAGTTGGGAGAGAGGATGGTGGAGTAGGAATGTAAGGTGGTGGATTTGGTTTTGCACTTTCCCCTGTAGTCTTGTCCCCTTCTATGTTTTGGGCAGCGTTAGTATCTTGAGTTTCTGCCCTTTGATTGGTGCTAGAATCCAATCCTCTGAGAGGCACATTTAGTGCGGGGTTTGTGAATTGGGATGGAGGTGGATTTGAGATAGCCTAAGGATTTATGGGCACATGTGCCTCTATGTTAATGCCTATCATGGAGTCAGGTGTATCTTTACCTAGATCTACAAAACCTTCTAGGCCTTGAAATATGACATGAGGAATTCATCTGAGCCAAGAGTATCCAAAGGATTTTCATGCTCCTTTTGAGCCTCTATCTGCTTCTTTGTGGCCTCCTTTTTCCTTAGAGAGGTTTCCCAAGATCTTGTCATTTTGATTAAGGGCACATCATCCAATTTTGGTTCCTCTTGTAGAGTCTCTAATCGGGGAGAGACAAAAGCTCTCTATCTCTTGTAAACATTCTTTCTTTCTGCAATGGTAGTAGGAGATGGGCTAGAAGTGGTAGGGCCTTTTCCTTTGGTGGCATGTGATGGATCACTAGGAGAATTTATTTGCCCTGTCATCTTGGTCCTTTCTGTCTTGTGCCTAGGTTTGGAACCATATTACACTGCACGCTCATGCCCATATGTTGTTCTCAGTTTTTGGGGTGGGGCCTTCTTAAATTGGGGCACTGTGGGCTTCTCTTAGCGGTTCTTGTCCACCTTCTTGGGTAGATACAATTATGTTTTTATGGGAATAGGATCCATTTGATAAGGCTTATTGATCCAGGCCATAGTTGCTTTGACTACAAACCTTGTTTTGAAGTCAATGATTTCATTCTCTTCCTTGTCTATTTCTGCATTCAAGATAGGTCTATTATATATTTTGTCATCATTATAGAGCAGCTCTAGAACATCATTTGAATATTTGTTCCAAAACTTGGGGAAAATATTTACCTCTAGGACCGTTTTTGCTAATGTTAGGGACATCCTGCAATGATCTCTGATTCTCACCTTGTAGTCATCCACACAATTCATCCAATAATCTTCAATATGTGGCTCATGGATGTAGAATTTGCCAATGATATGACTGTATGTACCTATGAGGTCAAATCTAGCCTGAATGTGTGCATATGTTTGGAGTGGGAACTCATCCCACTCAAAGGCTAATGATTTGCAAATTTTCATATCCTAGAGAATGTAGGGGCCTATGGAAATGAGAAAATCCCAGCTATGCTTCTTCTTATGCTTGATATGTTAGTAGGCATCTATGAGCTACTTGGATATTTCCATATTGATTACCCAATCAGAAGGGTACCTTGGTAGTTTCTTGGGACTCAGGGTAGATCCTGCCACTTTGATGTATATGAAAGTTCTTAATTGTATATATTATGCCCCTATGACCCTTATTCTAGCTGCAACTTCCTCTGATAATCTCTTTGTGTATTCGCCTTCTATGGATCTAATGACTACAAAGATGAATGCATCATTCACTATCTGGTAATCTGGGCTATCCTTAGGCATTTTAGCGTTTCTTATCAACTGTGGATAGACGGTGAAGGGCCATGCATTTTGTTAACCAAAGGCTCCCTATTTTATAAGCCCTGGATAGTCTGCTCGGGTGGCCAGTAGGCACAACATGTATGAAGTCATGTAAAACTTGGGATTGTGCTTTACAAAAGTCAGTTGCTCATCCAGATTGTCGCTCGGGATGGTAGCCCAATCAAATTTGGCTTTGCATCCTTTTATCTTTTCTATTAGAAGGGTCATCCAGTTCTCAAGTTGGATGGACTAAGGTAGTCCATATACTCAACTTATCATTGTGACTACCACTTGGATGTCTTCCTTCAGGTACCCTCTCCTTAGGTCTATTATATCCATCTTATTCTTTGGGAGAGGCTGCAGGAAGTAGTCTTGATTTGCAATTTCATAAGCCTCTTAGGTCTTGTTTCTGAACCGCCTCAAGCCCTTCTCTACAAATAAGTCATAGAACTTATCAACACCTTCTGAATATGGAAGACATCTTCAATGTTGTCTAATCCTTCTGTATTTTTAACCACCCTCTCATATAGTGTGTAATGGTTGGCTAATGTCATGATGAGCTCAGAAGACAAGACTGACACCAAGTGTGCTGTTGCATTGACCAAGCTTGACAAGACTAGGGAGGTGAAATATTTGGTTCTTCCTGCTGGTTGGGAACACCTCACCAAGAATTCATTCCAATCCACATTCCCTATGTCTGTATCTATGATTTCCTGGTGTTGATTCCTGATATGGGAAGGGGGATGATATCCTTTAAACAAGTACTTCATTGGTGATCCTATTTACTTTTCAGGCATTCTTGCAAGGAAACATGCAAATATCAGTATTTTATTGAAGAGAATGGTAAAGTAGAAAAGAAATAGAGACTAAAACTAAGAAATCTAGAAGCATATAGCTCTTAAGTAGCCAAAAATGAAACTTCATAATACTTTTTGGCCTTTCAGACTTTCAGACTCCTAAGACAAGATCGAGGTGCGAAAGGTCAAAAATTGATGGATGAGGTTCTGGAGAAGCAAGTATTCTCAGACTTATGGAGTGCAAAAATTGTGGGGAAATTCAGGATGCAAAAGCCCAAAATCTGATAGACTTGGGGGGATGATGAAATGGATCTCGGCCTTTCAATGTGCGAAGGTCCAAAGAAAATTTTAGAGTACAAAACGTCAAAATTTCTTGGGGGGGACCACCTTGTCTTCGATGCTCTGGATTTTTGGTGGTATTTTATTGCATGAAACTATTCTGAAAGTGCGATCCTGCACTTGGTGACATTTCATTTATGGTGTGGGGGGTCTATTTTTGGAGGCTGAAAACTTGCAACTTGGCCGCAACACAAAAAAAAACTAACCCTAAAAAGCCAAAACGCAAAAGGAAACAAAAGAAAAAAAATAGAGGCCACGACCCGACCAGTGGTCCAAGGGTGCAAACCCTAGAGACCTAGGAGGGAGAACAGATAGACAAAAAAAATAGCCAAGCAAACAAAAAAACAAAAAAACTAAACCTAAAACCAAAACACGAAAGGAAGAAGGGAAGGGAACAGACCAAGAAACCCTACCTACAAAGGCGCAAGGAAAGGGGGAGATGACAAAAACTGCTATTTGCGAGAAGGATCAACACAACACAATGAATGACAAGGAGGAAAGGAAGAAAGTAGCAGGCGAACAAAGAGCACAAAAAATGCAGGAGGTAAAGAAAAACAAGTGAGAAAAAAAGTGCTCGGGCTACTTTTTTAGCCCGTGGGGTGACATCACCCACTTTGGAGTTTTGGAGGCTAAAACCCCGATGTGGTGACCTCCTCCCCTTTCAACATTTTGGCGACCAAAATAATGAAAGGTATGGGTTCAACCTTTTGTCTTTTTGGTGTTTTGGCATTTCGGAGGTTGGAGGACCTCCTAATGTCCGCATCACCAAATGTGTGAAAGGCCAAAAAGTAACGTTACTTTCTCAACAGGATCCTCCAAATCAGAGCTCATGGAACAAGGGGAGGGACCAACCAAAAACTAAGAAAAGAGGGGGGCCCATGGTTAGAGGACCAAAAATGGGGTGTGTATTGTGGACCCAAAACATAACTGCCACAAAATAATAGAATTTGCAATGTATTTCATGTATCTCACCTTAAAAAGGTATATCATGAATCCACTAAAGGACAACCTCCACCAAGCACACAACCAACAAATGATATTTGTTGATAAGAAGAGAATGAAATGAAAATAAGAAGATAGATAATTCATACAACAAAATAGGGATATCATGAATGCACTGAAAGACAAGCTCCACCAAGCACAAAACTAGGAAAAGATATATGTCGATAAGAAGAGAATGAAACAAAAATTTGAAATTAGAGATTCGTTCTTCTTGAGGTAACAAAATTACAAACAATCATCACTTAAAACTAATGGAACAAAAAAACTTAAGCCCCGGTTTATAGGCCATATAAAATATTGAGAAAGATCAAAGAAGTGGCTTATGAATTGGAACTACCACAAAATAGAAAAAACCACAATGTATTTCATGTATCTCACCTTAAAAGGTGTTAAACAACATATCACCTCATGCCCATAATGAAAACCACTTTATGATGAAGGATTGATCTTCAAACCAGAGACTATACTTGATGTACAAAAAAAGAGATTAAGGGATAAGACTATTGAAGAGTAGCTCGTCAATTGAAAAGGATTGGTGGCAGAAGATGCAACATGGAATGGAGCTAATATATTTAATTGTCCACATATAAGGTTACTTGAGGGTGATAAAACTCATAATATGAGGACTATCATGGGCCCCATCAGCTTTCCCCACTAAAGAAACAACCGATCAATGCACAAGGAAGGAAAATTGTCTTAACATAAGACTTCACAATTTTCTTTATTGACCATCGCTAAGTTGTCAAGCCATCCATTAGCATTATAGCCAACATAAGACACTTCAGAGGAGTGTCTAAAATAAAATGATTAAGTTAAAAACACCATTTCTAAGATGGCAATGGAATTTTGACTTGTGTAACTAAGATTGAGGATTGTTAATGAAAGATTAGATTGACCAATAATTAAGGGATGCACTTTACTATAAGACATACCCCTTGTCATCCAAACTTTTCAACCTTTCAATTCCAAAAAATATTTTAAAAAGTTAGTATCCATTCTCCAAAGGCATCGATGAGGAGAAGAGACAAATAAAAGGGAAGGAAAAGATGGAGAAACTCAGACTTGCCATCTGGGTGTGAAGATACATTATGATACATATAATACAACTAAACTCCATTTGTGATCCTTAGTAAATTAGATATATTGTTCCTAATCATAATATTTTACTGATATATAGACATGCATATGTTTGATTTTGATTTAACACATCTTGCAATATATTCCGAGAATATTTTATTATTTATTACACACTCTATGAAGTTTTGATTGTTGTAACTAGCCATGATAAGTAAATGAGGGGTTTCCATACTGGGGCTAATGGTGCCTAGGTCACCTTCTAAGTACACCACGTCATGACTTGTGACTAAGATAGTCCCATGATGCCAATGGGAGACAAGGGAACTGCCTTTGGGCTTGGGAAGGGGAGACTATTAGGACACCTTGTTGTGAATATTCTTCATAACATCTATCATGGTGAATGAATGCATGAAGATGCTCGATTATTGGAGATAAGGTGGAAGTAGCAAGATGGAGGATAATGGAGACAAGACACTACAATAGGTATGCAACCTCATATGGATGGCATGGACCACATGAGGCCAAGGGGAACATGAGATCCACCCTTGGGTCCAGGGTAGGGAGTTACTATTATAACTCATCAAGTCAAGCTACCTTACCAATCCTATGATTAAGACATCTTAAATCCGATATGAGTAAGCTATTGGTTTAATTCTACATTTCTAATATATGTTTATTTTAAATCAAGAATATTTTTGTGTTTACAAATGATTTCCTAACTTGCTTGTAGGATACAAATCAAATCAACAAGGTATCTCCAAAACCCCTACTAGCTTTAATAATTGACTATCTTTCAATGACTTCCTAGTTTGAAGTTTTCTGCTTGTCTCCTAGTGTGTTCATTTCCTGACCTTTGATTGTAGTGACTAGAATGTTTGTTAGATGTTCCCAACCTTCA
This sequence comes from Thuja plicata, assembly GCA_018584345.1. NCBI lineage: Eukaryota > Viridiplantae > Streptophyta > Pinopsida > Cupressales > Cupressaceae > Thuja > Thuja plicata. The sequence goes on along the minus strand of MU226797.1, from coordinate 2,447,164 downwards.
CCATGTAGACCAGGGCTTCCTGGATAGAGCTTTGCTGTCAGTCAGGCATCCATAGCCCCAACAAAGTTTTCCCTGAGTCGCTAATCTAACCTTTCTCTACTGTCAGTCAGGCATCCATAGCCCCGGTAGAGGTTGTTAGAGTCATCCTTGTCTATTCATTTTTCTAGGGCTAGAGCTATGTAGGAGAGTTCTTCTTCTCTTCAAAACAATTTCTTATTTTCTTGCCTGAGCCATATCATGACCCTTGATCTGTGTAGTTCCATATTCAGGTACGTATTGTCTTCTTTAAGTAACCCAAGAAATGATTAGGCTGTGCTACCTAGATTTTATGATTGTAACCACCTTTTGGGTCATTTTTCTCAACTGGTTCACTTGTTTCTTTTATCTTAAGTTATCCTCCTTTTCCTCCTACTTTCGCATTCACTAGACTTGGGTTTTGGGATCGGTGGGTACCTAAATCAACATGCTAGTGCTGGTCTCAACTAACAAAATATCAAGAAATCAACACTCTTGGGTGTCATTTCTTAGTGTGCTTTGTGATTAGCATGACCGAGCATCGAACATCTTTCTGATTGTTAATGGAAGATGCCGCCACTTATGATTTCAGGAATGTTCTTTGTGTTGTATGTTTCTTTGGAGAATTTGACCAATAAATACCTCTGCTCCAACTTTAAGGACCACTTGGAATGAGTCTAGGACACACTGACCCAAAGTAAAAGGAAGAAATGAGCCCTGACAAAAGGAGGAGAACAACCACAGACAGAAGGAAAGGACTGACAATGGGAAAATGAAAGAAAGAAAGAAAGAAAGAAAGAAAGAAAGAAAGAAAGAAAGAAAGAAAGAAAGAAAGAAAGAAAGAAAGAAAGAAAGAAAGAAAGAATAAAAAGAAAAAAAAATGAACAAAACTATGATACAAGGGACGAAGGGCAATCCTGCTTAGGATCCATAATAGTGTTTGAGGAATTTCCCATTGAGTGGAAATGGGATTAACTCTTTGTCTAAGGCACTGATCTTGAAAGTGTTTTCCCCCAAGATCTATGATATCTGGTAGGGTCATGTCCACAATTTTTTAAATTTAGTGCAGTTGCCCAACTTTTATTTTGCCTTGTCCCACATGAGGACAAGGTCAGAGATCCTAAAAGCTTTAATGATAGATCTCTTATCAAACCACTACTTGATGATGACCTGGTGGTTTGACACATGCTCCAGGGACAAAGTTCTTTTCTCCTCCAAGTTGAGGAGGTTCATGAGTCAAACCTGCACTCGATCTTCGCCTCCCACGTATTGGTCCATAAATCTCAAGATTGAGATTTTCAAGTTCATAGGGAATACATAGACCAATTGGTATGGGGATGTCCCCAAGGCATTCTTAATCCTCACCTGGTCAATATACAAAGCGTATTTCAATTGTGTGTGCCAATCCCAGGGGTTGTCATCTAGGAGGTGTTTAATCACAAACGTTAGGTTCTTGTTTGTGAACTTTGCTACGCCATTGCCTTGTGTATAGTAATTAGAAGAAAATTGGAGGATTAATTGATTTTCAAAGGCCCATTGCATGAGTGAGGTGGAGGGAAAAAAGGGAGAATCATCACAAACTAGATAGAATGACATCCCAAACTTGGTTATGATGTGCTCCTCCAAGAACCTGGTTACCACTTTTGTGGTGCAATTCAGTGCCTAGGCCTCCATCCAATGCGTGCAGTAATCAGTAGCCATTAGGATGAACTGATGACCTACAGACGAAGGGGGGTTAATCATTCCAACAAAATCCAAGCCCCCACGGGGTAAACATACATACCTTGTATATTGGTTGTAAGGGCATTGCTGTATTTTTCTCACGAGTTGCACTTATCTAGAAAATGTGGCATGATCTTACGTGTTTGCTAGTGTCTTTGAACAATGTTGGTTAAAAATACCATGCTCTCAAGATTTGGTGGGAAGTTTCTTCAGCTGACCCGTGTCCTATCTCGTATTTATCATGGAAATCTTCTAGGACTTGTTTTGCTTTGAGGTTGTCTAAGCATCTCAGGTACAAATCTTCATAATTGCATTTATATAGCTAACCATTGTTCAACATGTAGGAGTTACTTTTGATTTTCAAAACCCTTCTCTGTGATCTATTCATCTCCTTTAGGCAGCGGTTCTGTAGTAGGTAATAAACTACATCCTGATACCATATATCTGTGATCACACCCTGATTGGTGTAAGTTTAGCATATTAAACCCTCTTCTACTTTAGAGATCAACTTTGTCAGGCCTTGATCTCTTACTAGTTTCATTGGTTGGGTCTCGAGGTCAAATTCTTGGCCATCCACTTTCCCCTTCGCTCTCCTAGCTCGTTTTGCATCAACAAAGATTTCACGGTTGCGTTGAGGACTATCCTGAAGACTTTTCTCCTTAGGATGTAGTGTCATAATTTCTTCATTTCTTTGACTAAAGCAAAATATTTTTTGTCTAGGTTGGGGTACCTACCTTCAACAATCTTAAGGGGGCAACTCATGAAGAATCTCAGTTTCCCCATCCTTCTTTTGTGTGAGGATGCCTGCGTAGGAGTGTTTTGACATGAAAGAATATACTTTGAAAGGGATAGTGTAATCTAGATTGACAAGGATAGGAGCCATAGAGATTGTGTTCTTCATCTCCTCAAATGAATTTCTCACTGGGGGAGTCCACTCCATTTTAGCATCTTTCTTCAACATGTCGTTGAGTGGCTTTACTATCTCAGCAAAGCCGCTAATGAACTTCCTCACAAAGTTAATCTTCCCAAAGAAGGATTTCAACTCCTTGCAGTTGTAAGGTGGTGTTAGCTTGAGAATAGCTTGGACCCATTCAAGGTCAATTACTATCCCTATTTCTAAAATTATTTTCCCTAGCAACTTGCCTTCTGTGACTCTAAATCTGCATTTCTTGGGATTGAGGGAAATCTCAGACTTCCTACATCTTTGAAGGACTCTTCTTAGATTGCTTATATGATCGGTTCATTATTTTGAAAAAAAATTGTCAGATCATCCATATAGATGATGATACACTTTCCAACTAGCCCCTTGAAAGCAATGTCCATTCCTCTTTGGAAAGTAGCCCCAACGTTGATTAAACTTAAGGGCATCCATCAATAGGCGAATGTACCCCATTTGGTGGTGAATGTTGTCTTTAGCCTGTCTTCCTCTTGTACCATTAATTGATTGTAACCTGAATAATCATCCAGGAAGGACATCATTTGGGAACCATTTACTACTTGTAGTACTTCGTCAAGAGAAGAGAGTGGGTAGTTGTCTTTCTGAAATGCTTTGTTTAGATTTCAAAAATCCACGCACAATCTGATCTCACCGGTCTTCTTTGTCATGGGTACCAAGTTCTCTACCCACGTGGAGTGTCAAATTGGGAATATGATCCTTGCATCCAACAAGTTCTAGACTTCCTTTTGTATCAGGGGCTCCATAGTAGATTTCACGGGACGTTGACACTGTCGAAATGATTTACAGTCTAGTTTCAGTGAAATATTGTGCACTATGACCGAGGTGTCATATGTTTTCAGTTCCTCATAACTCTCGGCTATGACATCTTGATATTTATTAAGGAGTTGGACCATCCTCTCCTTCTCTTCTTTGGTACATACTGCTACAGTAAAAAGGTATTTCTTTGTTTACTTTTAATTGTTTAAGTCACCTTTTTATCTCTTGTTCACTTAAGCTAAACTTTAGGCATTTAATAATTAATTAATTATTAATTATTCATGCAACCTAGGTTTCTCCACCTTTTTGGTGTTCAATCTCCTTTATAAGGATTGATCTCTTTGTATTTTATGATTCCCTCTCTGAATGAATATTTTATGTTTCAGAACATTCTTATCTCCAAGCTTTGCTTTTGTAACGGGTTATTTTGCATGTAGTGGATCTTGGCGGTTGAATTCTATGAATTCTAACATGGTATCAGAGCCTTGCTGTTGCAGCCATTCTTGAGTTTTTGAATTTTTTGGAGCTCCGAGGGTTTCAAGTTTTTTTAGCATTTTTTGTGTGGATTTAAAGGGAATTTTTTTTGGAGCACTTTGAGCACAAACTGACCTCACAGTTGAGCTAAAAAGGCCCAAAAACCCCTATTTTCATATAAGGCACATCCAATATGGACACAATTGAAATTTGGGCCCTTTTTTGCATGCATGACTTTGGCACATTTTGTAAGGCAAAAAACACCTCTATTTTCACACTACCTTGGTTTCTGCACTACCTCAAAATTCACACCACTATTTTTTTATTTTTTTTAAATATTTTTTTTTCTTTTTTGCATGGCAATTTGGGTTTCTTGGTTATCTTCTTGTTTTGGAGTAGTCTTTAGTTTTTTGCTCATAACTTGAGCAAACAAAGGCCGTTTTTTTCAAACGAGATAGCTTCGAAAAGCTATTTTTGAGCTGGAGATTTTGGTAGGGGTTTCATTTTGATATTTTTCTATTTTACTAGTTTTTTTTAGTCAAAGAGAGACCTTCTTTTCAGTGCTTCCAGGCCTCTAGAATGAGCATACAGACTTCATTTTTTTCTCACGGGTAGGCATTGAAAAGCTCTTGATGAGATCTCTTCAGATGTAAGACTTATTTTTGGAGAAATTGATCAGGTATTTTATCCATTCTTTTTGAATTTTTTATTACGTATCTCTCTTTTTGATCTAATGAAAGATTCAACAAGGGTTAAACTTCTCACTCCTCATAATTTTTATTTATGGAAATCCCGTATGAATATTATTCTCCAGTCATGAGGGATATGGTCTTGTTTGGAGTCCATTCAGCCAATTTTGACTCATCCTTATGAAGTCATGCAACACAGGAACAAGATGGATGAGGTTGTGGGTGCAATTTTGTTGCATGTTTCAGATAGTTTGCTCTTTCATCTTGATGATTGTGATACTCCTCTTGCTATGTGGGAGAAGTTTTAGAATCTCTTTGGCACAGTCAATGAGTTTAGGGAACTACAGATTGAGGCAAAATTGACTTCTTTGGGTCCTGATTCATTTCCTTCTATTCAGGATTTCTTGATGAAATTCAAATCTATCAGATCTATCTTACATGGTTATGGCAAGAATAAGACAGATACAAAGTGCATATACTTGATTCTTTCTAAGCTTCGTGGTCCCTTTCAGAATTTTTCTTCTACCTTCCATTCCACCATGGATGTTTGGGTCTATGATTTATCATGTCTACATTTGATACATTCTATGATCGTTTGACTCATGAGCAGGCAAAGCTATTTCAGCTTGATTCTCTCACAAGATCACAAAATCATGCATTATTAGCTCACCCATCTTCAGGGAAGCAGGAGAAGAAACAAAAGTCATCAACCATAGAGTCTAAGAAGAACTCTAGTTCTCAACACTCCTTTGTCTCACCTTTTTCTAAGCGGGAAAAATCAAAGACAGAAAGACCTAAGTGTGCTTATTTCAAGAAGGGAACTCATGATGAGTCTCATTGTTATGAGAATAATATAAACGGACATGCAAATAAAAATTCTAATTTGCAAGCTCTTCTTCAGAAGATCAACATCAATATTCCTTCTTCCTACTTCTCACGGGTCTTCTTCTTCATCATCACTTCAGATAGATAGAAAGGACATAGGAAAGGGTCATGCATTATGTGCAACCGCTATACCTCCCTCTTATAGATGGCTACTAGATTCAGGTGCTTCACACCATATGGCATCTTCTTAGGATTTATTCTCTTCTTTTGAGGCTCCTACCCCACACATTTTGACGAGGAATAACACTATTATGACTGTATGCGGGAAAGGTTCTACTGACATTGATGATGGTGCATTCCATGATGTACTATGTGTCCCATCTTTGTCCTCTAACTTTCTCTCTATCTATCAGATTACTCACAGTGGGATAGGGAAGACAGTTGAGTTTACTCCAGATTCAATACACATCAGAGACAATGAGGTAGACAATATTGTTGCAATAGGGATAGTTGATCACTCTTCCCGCTTGTACTCCTGTCATTTTGGTCCACCATCTCCATTGTTGAAGAATAGCTCTCCCTTTTCACGAGAGCCTATTGAGGTGAAGTCGGGTCACTTGAACTTATTTGTAGTTCCTGAGATCAGTGTTCTGACTTCTACACCTCCACCTCATGTTGAGTTTACATATGTTCATCAGGATTCCTCTTCAGCTTTGCCATAAATTATCTCTTCGTGCATCGATCCACCTACTACAGTTGTTGAGGACATATTCGAGGATATTCATCTCCTCTCAGATGATAGATTCAACACATAAATTGCCCCACCTTCATTGGAGATTCCATTATAGGAGTCTCATGCATTATCTTTTGAGCATCAGCTAGGACTTCCAGCTTCTCCTCACATTTAGGGGTTTCATCTACTTCATCCAGCGCCTTTGTTTCTTTCACAGTGGAGCCACATTGGTCTGATCATTGACATAGGGGTTCTATCATTCTAGGGGGGCTTTGGAGTCTCGATCCTCTCCCATGGGGGGGGGGGGGTGGGTGTNTAGGGGGGCTTTGGAGTCTCGATCCTCTCCCATGGGGGGGGGGGGTTGGTTGTACTTATAGTTTTGAGAGAGTCTCTTGAACCATTATTTTTTAGCATGCTTTTTCCATCTCTTTTTGGAGTAGAGTTTTTCCCATGTGGTTTCTCTATTTGTCCGCTTTACAGAGATTTAGTTGTGATTGGGTACTTGATTAGGCCTTGTTTTCGGGACCCAAATTCATTGCTTTTAGTAGTTTTTTCTAGGTTTTTAGCTTCTCCCTAAGTTTATCTTAAGGGGGGTGTTAGAGTAAAAAGGTATTTCTATGTTCACTTATTAATTAAATCATTATTTATTTAATTGTTTAAGTCACATTTTTATCTTTTGTTCACTTAAGCTAAACTTTAGGCATTTAATAATTAATTCTTTATTAATTATTCATGCAACCTAGGTTTCTCCACCTCCTTGGTGTTTGATCTCCTTTATAAATATTGATCTCTTTATATTTTATGATTACCTCTCTAAATGAATATTTTATCTTTAAGAACATTCTTGTCTCCAAGCTTTTCTTTTGTAACAGGTTATTTTGCATGCAGTGGATCTTGGTGGTTGAATTCTATGAATTATAACACATACTTTCCCGATGTGGACCTCTCTTGTCTCATCTTTCGTGCCAAGGTTGTATGTTCTGTATTCTTTACCACCGGGTGGTATGTCTGGGCGTCTTCTCATAGCAGTCCTGTCACTGTAAAAAATCTTTCCAGTTCCACCATTCCTTTTGGTATGGAATTGGTCCTTAGGTTTATGATGCCTTGATCATCCGGGACATTTAGGCTAACTTCTTCTTCTTCCTCTTCCTTCCCTTAATCTATAATCTACTTTTCAAACACACATGCGCACATGATGAACTCAAGGATGTGTTGGTCATCTTGAAAGACTTGGAAATTGGTAATGTTATTCGAGATAGCTGGGGATGCAACGAGTTCAACTGAGAACTTCTTTCGTTTAGATTTCTCCATCAGGTGTAATGAACTGGCAGATATAGCTAGGGCATCGATGACAACATTCTTTCTTCATGGGATGGATTTTATGTTGAATGCCTCAAAGTCTTTGATCAAGTCCCATGCCCTATTTTGGTAGGCTGAGAGTCTCTTATCATTGTAATAATATTGACTGTGGATTTGTTTTGACGATTGGATACGAGTCTCCTTCTACTATCAAGGCTTTTATTCCCTTCTAATGAGCCAAGAGGAGTCCACAAACCAACACTTTGTATTTTGTAACATTGTTAGTGCATAGAAATTATAACCAATAAGTAGCGCAGAAAGACTTACCTCTTGAATTTATTAGTTCAATCCCTGCGCCTTCTCCTTGTTTACACTTGGACCCATCAAAATGTAATTTCCCTATTTGGTACTATTTGCAGGGTTTGACTTGGTTAAGAAATTTCCTAAGAATCCCCTTGTTTTGGGCTTATGCGTCTTTCCCCCATCACCATCTGAGGAAGTTAACTCTTATTTTATTAACCCATGAATATTTTCAAGGTCCGGGGATTTAACACTTTCACCTCCCTAGTCTTCCTGTATCTTTCTGTAAGGTGGACATGCACCATCATCTAAAGTGCTCCAATCACTAAATATGTTCAAGGTAGGGCTCTTGTCATCTGATTCTGACCCATAGTCTTGACTCTGGGCCAGAGTGTCTAGATTAATAGGGCTATCTACCTTTGGCATAGTGTGACCTTCATTTGATGCCTCAAGGCTTTCCTTTTACATCTTATGCCTTTTTAGGATTTTGATTGGTAGGGAAAATTGAGTTAACACTCGTGATAACGCATCTTGGCAACTGGGGCATGAGAATTTTGAATGACTTACTTGGTGAAACCGACAGTACCCTAGCAACAAGAGGATGTTAGGGTCTGCATCCCTCCCTAGGTGCTACAGGCTCATCGTCATGCTGCTAATAAAGTTTTGAAAGATGTCATCATTGATGTTGAATTCTTTTAGGCCTTATATGAGATTGTGATCTTGTTCTTCAACTTCTTTGATTTAGAACATGAGAATGTCATCCATCTGATAGGTTAGGTCAGTATTTGTGAACAAAACTTCATTAAAGGAATTATAGTGTGTGATCATCCTCTTTAGCTTAGGCTCAACATCAATCTTGATGTGGTCGTTCGATCCCTTCCATGGTAGCCATGGCTAGGTGAAATTAGTGTACAACCATCCCCTCAAGCATTTGGTTTATTCTCGACTCAGCAACATCCCATAAGTCTTGGGGATATCTACTATGTGCACATCGATGTATTCTTGTATCCTTGGGTTAGCAACCAGTTGGATGTGCATGTCCTTAAGTATGCCAATTACCCTCACTTCTATTTTGTCGAGCTGGATCACCACTCTATCTATTTCTTGCAGAACCATCCCCATTTTTTGATAAATGGATAAGGGCATGATGTTACATGAAGCTCCTGAATCAATCAGGTAGTTGTGTAAGTTTTTCCGAACATTCACAAACTGAGTAGGAATGGTGGTACCTCTATCTTGTCTTTGAACATCATTGGGAAAGATTTGGAAGTGTTGACATTGGATGTGGTGGTCTTCGCACTACTGGCTGTTGTATCTTGTTTTGAATGGTCTAGGGATTTTAGGAGTGATTCTCTTTGAGAAGGGCATCCTTGAAGAATTTTGAACATAAATATGTTCGCCTTCATTTTATTCAATTATTTGACCGCACTGTATTTGTCAGTTGACCAAGCCATACTTCTATAACCAACAAACATGCTTGGTGGGGATGATGTGGGAGCACTCAGACCTCTAGGTGGTGTAGGGTTGTTGCTTGCTCGGGGATCTGGTGGAGTTGGGTTTTTGCCTAGAGGTATGCCATCGGTTAGAGGTTCCTTTCGACTCATCAAATTGTATGGACTCTGATGATCATTTTGAAATGCATAAACCTTGGAGTATTCAAGATATTTCTCCTTCTAAAATGGGAACATGAACTCTTCTTATCTAGTATAGGTGTCTGAACTTTCCCTATTTCTAGACTCATAAGATTCAAACATCATGGTGTTAAACTTAACAGGTGGCTCCTCTAGGTTTTGAGGATATTGATTGTAGGGGTTGCTTCCACATCTGTCATTGTCTTGGCATGGATTCAGAGCCCCAATTTTTTTGCTTCTACAGCCTCATAAGTGTTAGCATTATCCGTAGGTATGCTACCATTGTTGGTTTGAGTCTTCCATGGTCTATTGGGTCTTTGTTGACCAAATGGATTATCCTATGAATTATTGTTATTGTTGTAGGTATTGAAACTCCAATTCTGATTCTATGGATAAGTATTTAGAGCAATAGGTGTCTGTTGGTATCCACTTTGGTTTTGGGAGGGATTCAACTTCATCCTAGTGAGCTCATTGGTGAGTTGGGATAGGGTTTTCTTTACGACATCCAACTTGGAGGCTAGGTGAGTACCAGGTTTGGTTTGTGGCACAACCCTTTGCTCCAAGAAAGTTGTCTTACAAGCCTTTTAACCTGGATAAGTGATGGATGGTGGTGGGTTTGCGAATGATTATGCCAGAATTAGGTTCAACAAAGGCATATGGTTGGCCAAAGCTTGATTTCTTGTTGGAAAATGATGCAGAGCAATGATGTTGCCAGCAGTGGGTATGGCCCCAAAGTTCCCTTCTTATGGGTCCATTTGTTGCATAAACATTATGACCTCATTATACACCTTTTCCATTGTGTCCCTATCCGTAGTGGGAAGTCTTCTTAGAAAAATCTAAGTGAAGGGGTCTAGGGCTTTAAGGTAAACTTATATGATGATTGCCTTTGGTATAGTGTAAGGAGCTTCCAAATTTTTATGCATCATATGGAAACAATGATTTAACATAGCAATGGGCTCCTTGGGGTCTTTCCTTGTTGTTATGAACTGGTGATGTGTTGTAGCAGGGTCCACATACAACTTAAATTGGTTAATGAATTTGGTCTCAAATTTGAGCCATGCAGAGATAGATCCTTGTGGTAAGTTCAAGTACCAGTTGTATGCAAACTCCTTCAAAATGTATGGGAACAGGCATAAAACAACATCTTGGTGGGAAATCTCCTTGTGGTTACAAATTTTTTTGAAGGTATGGATGTGCTCTTTTATTGTCCTCAATTCTCCATTTATAAAACATGTGCAAAACTTCTCCATATTTTTGGGAAATTCATGGAGCTTCCCAATGAATTTTAGTGGCGAGCTTTATGCGTTAGCGAAGAAAGCCATCAGACAAGGTTGTTGTAAATTCTGATTTTGTAAGTTGTGATTTTGGTTCATGGCTATGAGGACAGTTGAGACAATGATGTGTGATTATTTTCCAAGCATATTTTGTGGCTTAGTGTGATGGTGAGAGGGGTCCTCTCTCGACTTTCCTTTGTCATTGCAAGCTTTGCGGTGATGAGTGAGTTCAAGGAAGTCACCTCATTTTGGAGATGATCTAAGCACTCACTCAAACTGATCTGGTAAGAAAGATCTGATGTTATCCAACCTTTTAGTCTTGTAGGCCTTCCTTTTAGTGTCACTTTAGTTGAGTGTTTTTTTTACACAAGTCAATTTCTAGGATCTCGAGATTCGATTTTCTCTCTTGAAAGAATAACGAAGCTATTCCCAAGGTTCTCCATGGTTGTGGTACAACCTACTTGGTAACTCAGTTGAAGATAAATGTGAATGTTCACAAGAGGCCTTTGTTGGTACTTCAAGACGTCAAACTATAAAACAACTTAAACACTTGTTTTTTTTTGTTTTTTTTTTCAATTATCAATGCACGTAACTTTCTAAGGATGCCAATTTATGCTTGAAACTAAAGATTATTCCAATTGCTTCATTTTTATGATAGAGAATTAAAAGAGTTGGGTGAAAAGAATAAAGTAAATTTTTTTTAAAATGAAATACTAACGAAGATAAACCATCGTTAATCCTTCTTTGTGAATTCAAATGACGGAAAGATTTAGATAAATCTGTTAGATATAAATCATACCACGTCTCAATTGTATACCCAATAGATGCAATCATTTGGAGAGAAAATGTTTTTACGCATGCAAGATTTTTAAAATATATCAAATCGAGAAGTCGCCAAGGTGTGCACACACATGAGATGGATTTATCGTTGAACACAAAAGATTATCTTTCCTATACATTCATCATAGCAAGGTAGATGAACAACAACAAACTCCAATTTAAAGAATCACAGATTCAAGAAACAATAAACACAGTTGGCTCTTTGAAAGGAATGAATACGCAAACACACATTCGTTAATTTTGCATAGATAGAAAAAAAGCATCACACCATGAATGAAACACCTATCGTAGATATTTATTGCCTCTAGATTCTAATCCTAATACATTGTTTTCCTTACAATATATAGAGTTGTAATCTACAAACTCTTAACCTAAAACTAGGGTTTCAGAGACTTCCAAAACAAACAAAACAAATCTAAAACTAAAGCTTGCTAAAGAAAACTACTCTTAAATGGATACTAAACTAATTGCATGGATCCTTAATCCATTTACAATCAGCTTTCCCATGAAATTAGGGTCAAAATCATTAAGAAATATTAAAGAGATGAGCCGGAGTTCCATTGTTTGTAACTGGAGTCTTCTTCTTGATCTTTGAGTTATCCCTTGGAATCTTCATCTGGGGTTCTCTTCATGGTGGGAATTGATAGAAGACTATTAATAATTTCAAAATGAACTCCAGTTGTGCATCCATTTGATATGAAATCACATTTTCATGCAAAAAAGTGTTCACACTGGAATGACCCATAATTCAAACACCGACCTTTGCCCCAAAAATTTCCAAGTACAAATTTGACTAAGTATGGAACCAAAATTTGGGACTTTCGGAGGCCGAAAGGCTGAAAAACTAGCCTTTGAAAAATGGCCAAGTATGGAAGAATTATTCTCTAAAAAAATGGCTAAGTCTGGACTGAATAGTTAGTTTGGGAACACCTCTAGATGAGCAGCTCACAATATCTATACTATTTAATGTATGTACTCATAGTTTACTTCTTTCCTTTTCACCTTAGCAAGGCATCGTTCTTGCTTCTCTTTGAAAATGGTCAATTCAGAAGTGAAGAACTTGATCTCTTCTTCGTGTTCTGGCATCCTTTTCATATCTTCCTTGAAATAGAAAAGTTGGTGTAGGCCCTCTTTGGTGCCAACTCCTGCCATAATACCTTTGAATTTTTGTATCACTTCTTTGGTGGGGCATATAAGTTGCCTATCCTCATCTCGGTATAAATATAAGTCAATACCTGTGAAAAATTTGTCTATTTATTCCACCCATTTCATAATTTCCTTATGCTTTTGATGCACCTTCTCCAAACATTTATCGTGGACCTTCATGGAGTTTTCTATACTTTTGGTTCAGGCACTAAAGTTGTCTATCTCTTCACCTTCATATATCTTGACCAAATTCCAGAAGCACTGCTTCCTAATTATCTTTAGATCCTGCAAAGCTGATCGTCATTGGGATAATTTAGAGTCTAATCCTCCATCTCCTTCCATAATATCCACCAAATTGGTGGCTTCCTTAAGTATAACCCTGAATGGCCGGACGATATCCCTAATCAACTTCTCTCCCCATTGTTCAAAATCGTTCTTCCAATCAGCACTTTCCTGAATGAAAGAATGGGTTACACCTGCCGACAAGTCTGGCATATATTTATTCTCTAGTATGACTTGTAATGAGGCCTTTGGGAAATTTGGGTCAATGGGACCCACCATTTTATAGATGAATTTCTTTAGAGCCTCATTCTGCTTTATCAGGGACTTGATAGTTTCTTCATCTTGATAGTTTCTTCATCTTTGCTCATGAAACCTAGAGCATGTTTGAGTTCTAAAGCTGCCAGAGTCTTACTTCCTTCTCTTGTTGGTTCTCCCAGATCCACTTCTTCAAATGTATAATTTTCTAGAGTTATATGCGATTGAGATGCGTTGGTAGAGGGAACTACCACTTGTGTCTTTCAGTGACTCTTGGTATCTTGAGTAACATATGATATGGTTATTTCCAGTATATTAGTCTTTGTTTGATGGAAGGATTTTCCTAAGAATGACATATTTGTGTCTTCTTCATCCTCTTCATCTGTGTAAGTCCTTTTTCAGGGTTGAATCTCTTTAGTAAACCAAGTGGGTTTACTACAAGCGGTAACTAGCTCATACGGGGTGATGTGAAGGCCTGAAGCAAGGCTTTGTGGACTAGGGATCACCCTCTTCTCTTTATTTGAATCTTCTTCATGTTCACCCTCTTCTCCCCTATCCTCCTCATTTACTTCTCCATCATCTCTCTCTTCCTCTCCCTTCTCTTCTTCCCTTATGGAATCCTATTCACCTGTATCTTTGTCTTCATCCATGAAGGAACTTATTAATATCTTTGTATTAAGACCTATCATAGATTCCAGTGTGGTCTTGAGGGGAGGTGTAGCTTCTATACTTACCAACACTTGGGGATTCGGGCTAGAGGAAGGCAGAGGAATAGATAGTGGTGGAGTTGGCACTTGCACTACAGGTCGGGGGTGGGTAGAAATGGAAGGGGGTGGAGTTGGTGTGGGAGTTGGGAGAGAGGGTGGTGGAGTAGGAATGGAAGGTGGTGGAGTGGGTTCTGCACTTACTCCTACAATCTTATCTACTTCTATGTTTTGGGAAGCGTTAGTATCCTAAGTTTCTACCATTTGATTGGTATAGGAATGCAATCCCGTGAGAGGCACATTTAGTGCAGGATTTTTGAGATGGGATGAAGGTGGAGTTGAGATAGCTTGAGGATTGATGGAAACCTATGCCTCTATGTTAATCCCTACCATGAAGTCATGTGTATCTTTTCCTGTAATTGCAAAACCTTCTAGGCCCTCAAAATCAGACACGAGGAATTCATCTAAGCTAAGAGTATCCTAAGGATTGTCATGCTCCTTTTGAACCTCTTTCCACTTCTCTGTGGTATCCTTTTTCCTTAGAGAGGTTGCCCGAGATCTTGTCCTTATGATTAAGGGAACATCATCCAATTCTGGTTTCTCTTGCAGAGTCTCTAATCAGAGAGAGGTAGAAGCTCTCTTTCTCTTTTAAACACTCTTTCTTTCTCCAATGGTAGTAGGAGACAAGCTAGAAGTGGTAGGGTCTTTTCCTTTGGTAGCATATGATGGATCAATACGAGGATATATTTTCCCTATCATCTTATTCATTTGTGTCTTGTGTCTAGGGTTGGAGCCATATTCCATTTCACACTCATGCCCATATATTGTTCCCAATTTTTGGGGTGGGGCCTTCTTAAATTGGGGAACTGCGGGCTTCTCTCCACGTTTCTTGTTCACCTTTTTGGGTGGATCTAGTTTTATTTTTATGGGAATAGGATCCATTTGATAAGGCTTATTGATCTAGGCCATAGTTGCTTTGACTACATGCCTTACTTTGAAGTCAATGTTGGCATTCTCTTCCTTGTCTATTTCCGCATTCAAGATAGGTCTATTGTATATTTTATCATCATTATAGAGCAGCTCCAGCACATCATCTAAATCTTTGTTCCAAACCTTAGGGGAAATATTGACCTATAGGTTCACTTGTGCTAATGTGAGGGACATCCTGCAGTAATATTTGATTTTCACCTCGTAGTCATTCACACAATTCATCCAATGATCTTCAATATGTGGCTCGTGGATGTAGAAATTGCCAGTGATATGGTTATATGTACCTATGGGGTCAAATCTGGCCCACATGTGTGTATATGTTTGGAGTGGGCACTCGTCCCACTCAAAGGCTAATGATTTGCAAATTTTCATATCCTGGAGAGTGTAGGGGCCTATGGAAATGGGAAAATCCCATCAATGCTTCTTCTTATGCTTGATATATTCATAGGCATCTGTGAGCTGCCTGGCTATTTATAGAGTGATTACCCAATCAGAAGGGTACCTAGGTAGTTTCTTGGGACTCAGGGTAGATATCACCACTCTAGTGTATGTGAAAGTTATGAATTGTAAATAATATGCCCCTTATGGCCCTTATTCTAGTAGCAACTTCCTTTGATAATCTCTTTGTATAATCACCTTCTATGGACCTAATGAATGCAAAGATGAATGCATCATTCACTATCTGGTAATTTGGGCTATCCTTAGGCATTTTAGCACTTCTTATCAACTGTGGATAGACGATGAAGGGCCATGAATTTTGCTGACCAAAGGCTCCATATTTTATAAGCCCTGGATAGTCTTCTCGGGTGGCCAGTAGGTACACCATGTATGAATTCATGTAAAACTTGGGATTGTGCTTTAAAGTAGTCATTTTCTCATTTAGATTGTCACTCAGGATAGTGGCCCAATCAAATATGGCTTTGCATCCCTTTATCTTTTCTATTAGCAGGATCATCCAGTTCTCGAGTTGGATGGACTGAGGTATTCCATATACTCATCTTATCATTATGACTACCGCTTGGATGTCTTCCTTCAAGTACCCTCTCCTTAGGTCTATTCTATTCATCTTATTCTTCGAGAGAGGCTGCAGGAGGTAGTCTTGATTTGCAATTTCATAATCCTCTTGGTTCTTGTTTTTTCAACCACCTCAAGCCCTTCTCTACAGAGAAGTCATAGAACTTATCAACACCTTTCTGAAGATGGAAGACATCTTCAATGTTGTCTATCTTGTGGTCAAGAACCACCTATCCTTTTGTGTTTTTAACCACCCTCTCATCTGGTGTGTAATGGTTGGCTAATGTCATGATGAGCTCAGAAGACAGGACCAACACCAGGTGTGCTGCTGCATTGACCAGCCTTGACAAGAATAGGGAGGTGCAATCTTCGGTTCTCCTTCCTAGAAACCCTGTTAAGGGAAAAACCAGTTGGGACCGGTAACCCAAAATTTTCACTCTTCTAAAGTGATCTCGATGAAGAGCCAACCCTATTAAAGGTTACAAAAACACTGTTAGGTGTGACCTTGTTAGAGGATTTAAAATTTTAGTCTATCACTTGATATTGGGCATCTCTATGCTACCATCCTTGATCAAACACTCACTTGGCGTGTCAATAGGTATCTGGCATCTCATTCTATCTTCATGATCAAACTTTTTGATAATCCTTTGGATGTATCTCAATATAGAAAGGATCTTTAAATCTTGCTTGGTTAAGAGACTTTTTGAATCAATGGTTAAACTGAAACAGTATGATTTGTTCACATATACAACTTATACTTGCAGATTTCTAGATCTATTGTAATCTCATAAAACTATTATGATCAATATATCTCAGTTTATACCTTTGCTCCACTTTGATTCTACTCGGTGATGTTGTGCTTTTTTATTCGGTGTCCGCAATAAAATTTATCTCTTTCCTCAGCTTGATTGATTAGGACTGTATGAAGTTTCTCTTCATCAGTCTTTCTTTAGCATCCTTTTTTCATTCATTCACCCATACAATTTGTAATGAATTGAGTTGTCTCTTTATAGACATGATATCACCATTGTTAGGTTCTTCATTTTCTTGATCTTGGCATGATCCACAATCTTAGCCAATTAGATTTAAAACAAAACTCATGTTTTATCTCGTAGAGATCTTCTTGCCACTAGATAAAACAAATTTAAATCCTTTACTTATCTATGGCTTATCTTGTCGATGAAAACAATGATAACTACCAGTTAAGTCTATATTTAGCTCTGCCATCTAGATATTTTGTCATTTCTGAACTCCAGTAATTTTCAATGTTTCACTCTTTGATAGCTTTGGTCAACACTCCACTTCTCCTCGGGCTTCTCCATCAGTTTACACTATGTTTCTGGCCGTCGGTTATGCTTGTGATTCTGCTCGTCAGTAATGCTCGTCTGTGTTTTTTCTCAAGCATCATTGTGACTTGACTATCGATGATCTCTATCCATCGGGTTCTACTGACCGTCGGTGTTTGAAGTCACATAGTGAATACTTGTCTTTTATGCATTACAGAAAGCATACTCTTTATCTCTCTGATTCTCTAAAGTCTTTGACACTTTGATTATAACTGATTAGACTATATCAAGTTGACATCAATGACAATACAATCCATTAACTGATTTAATTTATTGCATTATCCTTCTGCATTTTGGTGATCAACTTAACATCTTCAAACATTCAATCAGTTATGTGTCATCAATCTCTCCCTTTGGAATTGATGGCAACATACTACATTATCATACTATACTTTCACTAATATAATATGAAATATATAGTTTCATCAAGCTTTCCTAATGTAACTATTACAAATGTTTGGCTCTCACTAATCTCAAATAGCTTAGATTTGTTTCATGCAGAGTGGTGGTCTTCAATCTTCAATCCCTTCACTAGATAGATGTATCATTTGATATCTCTATTCTGATATGTGATCTACCTTGACTGTTCCTCTTCTTGACAATCTCTTTTTCCTTTGACAACAATCTTTCTCTTTTTTTGAACTCTCTCCCTTAGATGGATATTTCATATGTAATCAATTTCTCTCCCTTGGAATATTTTTTAACTCTTCCTTCTGATTCTCAGGAACTTCACTTCATGGATAATGATATAATCTTTTCTGATCAATGAGATAATCTCTCCTTTAAATTCATATCTCTCTCTTTATCATAATGAAATAATCTCTCCCTGATGATAATGAGATCATCTCTCCCTTTGTATGATAATGAGATCATATCTCCCTTTGACAACAATGCAAAATAAAAAATAATCATCTATATCATGTTCCATCCCTTTACATAATATATTCCTTGAATTTCCCTATCCATCAGCAATACACTGTTCTAATTTTTGGTGCATATGTGTACCTTACTATGTACATATGTATATGTTGTTGTCCATCTCAGTGTTTGCATCAACATGACTGATATTCAGATTTGGTTTAGGTTGATGCAACCTCCTAGTCAGCTTACTAACTGATAGACAAGGGTTGGACTCTTGGTCTCTATCTCAGGTACTCAAATGTATCCTTCGATAATGGCTTGGTGAATATGTTACCTAACTATTCCTTTGATTGAACATATTCCAGTGTCACTTCTTTTTCTTTCACTTGTTCTCTTAGATAGTGATACTTGATAGCAATATGTTTAGTCTTAGCATGCATGACTGGATTCTTAGAAATGTTTATTGCACTAGTGTCATCATAGTAGATAATTACTGGTTCAAGAATCTTCATATTCATACCTTCCAACAATTTTTTGATCCATGCAATATTGGAGCAATTTGTAGCAGCAACCACATATTTTTCTTCTGCAGTAGACTAAGAGATGCACCCTTGCTTCTTGCTTATCCATGTGACAAGTCTGTCACCCATGAAGAATGCTCCTCCAGTTGTGCTCTTTCAGTCATCAATATTTCCAGCCCAATCAACATCTGTATAGATGTGTAGCTCAAATTTTCTGTCTCTTTTGTACCATAAGCCCTAGTCCTCGGTGTTCTTCAGATATCTCAAAATTCTTTTGACAATAGTGATATGTGATTCTTTGGGATTAACAGAGAATCTTGCAACTATCCCCACTACATGTGCTATATCTGGTCTGGTATGAATAATATACACCACTTTTCCAATCATAGATCTATATAAGGTTTGGTTTACCTCATTGGATTTATCTTCTTTTGTCAGCTTACATCCTCTAGCCATAGGTGTTCCAACTGGTTTGGAATCTTCCATCTTGAATATCTTCAGTACTTCCTTGATGTATTTATACTGAGTGATATAAATGCCTGCATCTTGTTGAAGAATTTGTAGACCAAGAAATAATTTGACCTCCCCAAACATAGACATTTCAAATTCCTTGCTCATTTCATTAGCAAAGGATTTTCATAACAATTCATTTCCCCCAAAAATGATATCATCAACAAAAATTTCAGTAATCAAAATGTTACCATCGATGTCTTCTTTTAAGTATAGATTGTTATTTTCACTTGTTCTAACAAATTTTATGCTAATGAGATATGAGTGAAGTCTTTCACACCAGGCTCTCAGTTCTTGTTTCAATCCATACAATGCTCTATGTAGTCTACATACCATGTTTCTCTTGTCTGGATCAACAAACCCTTCTGATTGTTCAATGTATACCTCTTCTTCAAGCATTCCATTTAGGAATGCAGATTTGACATCCATCTGGTATACCTTGAATCCTTTAAATGTAGCATAAGCAAGTAAGATTCTAACTCCTTCTAGTCTAGCAACAGGTGCAAAGGTTTCACCATAATCAATACCTTCTTCTTGTGCATATCCCTTGCATACTAACCTTGCTTTATTTCTTGTGACTTCTCCATTCTCATTTAGCTTGTTTCTGAATATCCATTTGGTACCGATGACATTCTTATCATCTAGTCTTGGTACTAGTTTCCATGTATTGTTCTTATCAATCTATTCTATTTCTTCATTCATAACACTAACCCATTCTTCATTCTCAAGTGCATTTTTAACAGATTTAGGCTCAAAATCACAAAGTAAACATCTTGTGTTCAGTGAATTAATTCTTGTTCTTGTTCCAGCCTTCTTGTCTCCTATGATTTGATTCTGTGGATGATGTCTTCTGACATACTTGGCAAGTTTCGGTTCAACTCTTTGTTCATCATTCTAATCAGCTTCTTGACCTTCTTTCTCATCTTCATTGTTCAGAACATCATCTTGAGTATTATCCCAATTTTTGGTAATTGTAGCCTGATGCTTGGGTGCAATGTTCTGATTCTCAGGAGTGACACACTATTACTCAGGTAGAGTGTCAGGTTCTGTATAAACAAACATGTTGTAGTCCTTTGGTTCCTTTTTGATTTCCTTATCATTATTTTCTGCAAATTCATCTATTTTCACATTTGCACTTTCAATGATTTTGTTAGATGACTTGTTAAGACATTTATAAGCCTTGCTTTTGGTTGAGTACCCTAGAAAGATACCTTCATCACTTTTGGTGTCAAGTTTTCCATTTCTATCATCCTTCAAAATATAACATTGACTACCAAAGATTTTGAAGTAACTTACATTGGGTGTATGACCATACCAAAGCTCATAGAGTGTCTTCTTTGTGTGCTTCTTCAATTGTACTCTGTTTAATGTGTAGACAATAGTATTGACAACTTCCCTCCAAAAATTTTGAGTGATTATTTTCTCAATCATCAATGTTCTTGCACAGTCAACAATTGATCTATTTCTCCTTTCAACAATTCTATTTTGTTGTGGTGTCCTCGGTGCATAAACCTGTCTTTTAATTCCATGCTCATTGCAATAGTCAGTGAATTCTTCAGACATAAATTCCCCTCCTTTATCCAACCTTAAGCATTTCAATTTATTTTCACTTTGTTTTTCTACCATTGCTTTATACCATTTAAACATCTTAAATGCTTCTGATTTATCTTTTAAAAACATGACTGTCATCATTTTAGAATAATCATCAACAAATAGAATAAAATACCTATCTCCATAGTATCTCTTTGTCCTCGTGGGTCCACATAGATATGTATGGACTAATTCTAGAATTGCATTAGATGTATGGGTTTTACTCTTGAAACTAGACTTTGTCATCTTACCTTTTTGACAATTCTTGCACATGTTATGCTTGGGCTTAGTCATGCTTGGTAAGCCTCTGACATTCCTTTTGGTTCTTATCTTTATCATGTTGTCAAAGTTTACATGACACAATGTTTTGTGCCACAACAATATGTATTCATTTCTATCCATTAAACAAGTGGTGTTAGTGTCATCAAGATAGAAAAGGTTACCTTTTGTCTGCTCACCGGTACCAATCAACCTTCTTGATTCATTGAAGATCTTTGCCTTCTTATTTTTGAATGCTACTCTATGACCTGAATTGTTTAGCTGTGAAACATTTAACAAATTGTAATTTTGTCCTTTTACCCAGTAAGAATTTTCACATTTTATCAGGTTATTCAACATTACGGTTCCTTTACCTTCAACTAGACAAGGTGTATCATTTTCCATTCTCACTGAAACACCATTATAGTATTCAAAAGTCTCAAAATTTTGTTTATCACCGGTCATATGGTGAGTGTAGCCACTATATATGATCCAGACATCATTTTTACTAACTTTAGATATGAGTGCAGTTTCTACATACCTTTCTTCATCTTCATCTGAATCGTCTTTCATGGCTACAAATACCATCTCAATGTCTTCTTCTGATTCAGTGTCAGTGTCATCAGCTCTATTCTCAGATAGGTAACAATATTTCTTCCCTTTGTCCTTGTAGTCTCGGGTATCTCTCTTGTCAGATTGTCGATTGCTTCGGTAATCTCTGTTATCACCTCTATCAAACTTCTTCTCATATGATCTGTCATTTCCTCTGTCATATTTTCTTTTGTTTCGACATCTTGTAGCAAAGTGTCCAACCTCTTTACAATTGAAACATACAAGTGGTAATTTACCTTTTGTAGACACCTAAATCTAATTACCTTAATCCAATCATATTTAGTGCCTTCTAGGACATATCAGCTAAGTAATTAAGCATTACCTAATTGACCTATGTCATCCTCTAGCCCTAATTAATTCAATTAATTTGCTATAGTCCTGATTAATTATTTAAAAGAAACCAATAGCTTAATAATTAATTAAAACCATACCCCCCTATTATTGAATGAATATGTTATTTATGTAATTCATTCATTAATATTCCCTCAAACCCCTAACCCAACCTATCCTAATCCCCTAACCTTGAGTCTGAACTCAACCCAACCTTTTCATACATGCTAACCCTTCCTTATCCCCCTAATCACCCTTCTTATCTCCTAACCCTAATCCTAATTCAATCCCTAACCTTGTCACATTCCTAATCCTTGATTAGGAACTCAACCCTCAAAATCCAAAGTCAATAATCTCAAGCCAAGCCTATCCATATGCATTTAAGGCTCTTACACCTAAATAAATGCCTCTTACACCCTCTTTATGAGCCTTATCTTCTGGAGGCTTCTTGGTCCATTTCCCTAAATGGTCACCTTCCTCCTTACTTTCAACCCAATCCCCTTGTGTCAAGTGTCACAATTTGATGCACTTGAACAAGCACAATCCATGTGCTCTCTTCTAGTGGCATCTAGACCTCTCTTCAACTTTACATCTGAGCCCTTGGTTTTCCTACCCATTGCCTATATAAGGAACCCCTTTCCTTCATATTTTCAATCCACTTTTACATGCAAACTTATAATGCAGATTTAAATAGTCATCTTAGCCATCTAAGAGTGTCTTGAAGCTTTTTAGCATAATATAGTTTGAGCTGACATCTATTCTTAATTAGCATCTTTCATTAAGAAAATAGACACAGCTAAATATCAAATAGGATCTTGAGTAGGCTTTTAGGAAGTTTTCACTTCCTATTCCATAAGCTTATTTCAAGTTTTTATTTAAGGTCTAATCTTGTATGTAGTTAGTTTTTTAAGTTGTTGAGTGTTTTTAATAGTTGATTATGCTCCTAACATATTAGATTTCATGGCTTACATTTTGGCACACCCGGTGGGACCTAATTGGGAAAAGAAGGGTAAGTTTCAAGTTATTTGGTGTTGGTAAGCAGATTGTTCTTTTTCACTTTAACTCCAAAATACCCAAATATTATAGAATGAATCGAATACAACAGTTGGGAAATGCAAATGAATAAATAATTTCCCTCTGAATTTGAAGGTACAACTCCCTTAAATAAATAATTTTCAATGAATATGAATCTTTCCTAATCTAACAGGGGTATGTTCTTAACCTGAGAACAAAAGAGGTAAACCAAGCTAGGCCTAGACAGAAACTAGCTCAGGCAGATTAATTTCAAATAAATCTAGCCAATCTAGAGATCTCAGTAATCATACGAGGTCTAAAAACTGGTAATGCAATGATATATAATGAAGATTCAAATGAAAAACTAAGAATCTATGACTAAGCAACAATGATGATGATCTATTTCATAAGAACATCTCCCAAATATAGACTACCACTAGATTCTCCTCTGGTTAACTGTATCAAATCATAATACAGAACTTTGGTTAAATAATAAACTATAAATCTAATCTCAAGGAAACATTCAAATCAGTAGAAAGATAAATGCAATGCAATGGAACATTTAAAGAAATGGTATTCAGACATACACAAATTTGACTCAGTAAAATGCCATTCTTCACACCAAAATTTAGCCGACCCTTGTATTGATTTGGAAAATAGTATATATAGAATTCTGGAACTAGACCGTTACAAAAAGGGTAACCAAAATGGTTCCACTTCTCTAGTCAGAAATGATAAACAAAAGTTTATCCATTACAATAAATATCAAAATTTAGTACAAGGGGGAATCTATCTATGCTTCCGTTTTCTTCCCCTTGTCTAATTTAGCCTTATAAGCAGTGATAGCTATAATGATTGGGATGAGCTCTTCATGCCTATTGATATGGACATTAGTATATCTGATGACCCATCTGGAATATTCTTTGGCCAGGCTCTTGATCACATCTGTCTGATCTTTCAACTCTTCCATGGCTTTAAAAATGCATCCGCTCAACTGTTGGAGTTCTAGCACCTTGTCCAAATGGGAGGAAGACTATTCTACTAGCTTATGCACATAATTAGAAAATGATTTTTGCATACTGGCCAATCTGATCATTTCTTTGCCCTGACCGCTTGTCTATGATTCCATATATAGATCCCGAAGGAGTTTAAAATATTTTTTCTACTCCTCCTTGATTTTGACATCTGTCTGTTGCAATCCTACTTCTGCTTGGATGATCATCTCGATCTTAAATTCCAGGCTTTGAATCCATTTGATCAAAGGCTCATCTCCTTTCTGCAAGATCTTTGCCTTTAATGCCTCCTTGGTCTTCATTTTAACCACCACGTGCATCATTACTATACATTCTTGACATCTTGCTCTCTCCGATGCGAGAGTCTGTAGATTCTTATCAATATTATTCCTCTCTATTTCCAACATTAGGAGAGCATTACCCAGTTGCTCAAAAACTACCAGTCCCTCAGATTTGATCCTCTCAATCCATCTCTTGCTGATCTGCTTGAAGTGTATGTCCTCTTGCAACTTGGCTATGATGGCCTGATTCTCTGCAGCACTAGGATCAAAGGAAGTATGAGCACTAGGGACAATTGTGATCGGAGTGATTAACTACCTGATGCAATTTGTCAACTCATTAACTTCTGCCTTGAGTTGTACTTTAGCAGTTTTGAGCTCTTTAAGCTCTTATTCAATTACCACATTGGTATACTTCCACCAATCTACCTTAGTGTCATGATGAGCCATCCCCATATCAAATGACTGCAACTAAAAATCGGAGGCAGTCATATCCTCGAATCTTCCCTCCTTTGTAGGCTTGGCCACTTCCATAGTGAAATGTCCAATTTCAAGATCTTGTCCCAGTGTAGACATTGTCTTCACTTTCTTTACTTTACTCATAGTGGTGTTGGGATGTAAGGCCCGTGAAAGAGTATCTTTGCTGGAAGTCCCCTCCTCTGCTCTCTTCCTTTTTCACTCCAGAGTATTCTTTATCCAGGATTCAGTACTAGTAACTTTGGAAGCAGAGACTAACTCTTCTATGAACAGCTTCCTGATGATTGGAGGGGTAGTTGGCCTCGAATAAAATGGGTTCACCAAAGTAGGAGAGGAGGAGACTAATTTAACAACTTGAGCAACCTCCTGTTGCTTTCTAATCTCTTCATCTGATTTCGTGGCTGCAGTACTGGAGCTATCTTCACCCACATCGACTATGATAGGGGATCCTCACTTGGGAGTATCTTAGGTCGAAGTGTTGACTTATGTATCTACATCACTAGATTTAACTAGTTGCTTGAGCTTTGCACCTTTAGTAAGTTCAACTGCAGACTTGACCGGGTCTGTGGAGACTGTTTCTTCAATTGATCCGATGTCTAGAAGTGGGCCTTCTCCGCAAGTCTTCTCTAGTGGGATCTCTTTCTCAGGAGGTTCATCACCTCCTCCCACTGGATGAGCTAATCCATTAGATATGGTTGGGATTTTTGTTGAATAATTCTCCATAGTTCTTGAATTCACTTTGGCGGGAGTTTGTCGAGACGACAAATTTCTTTTAGACCTCTTCTTTCTGCCTGCAGTCCATTCGACCCACTGCTCTATCCTTTTGTAGATTCCACCCATCAAGGTCTGCAAGTCATTAATAGCCTGCCCTAGCATAGGCTTGGAGATTATAGGGAGTGGATTTATTTTCTCCAAATATGTATTATCATACATATGTTGGCCATCATCTTCTAGCCCCTCCACTACAATGTTAACTTTGAACTTTTTGATTTGTTCAATAGTTAACCTGGTGTAGAATCTCTCTCTTCTCTCCAAGTCATCCTTGCAATTGGAATAGGAGTCTTCAATATCATCAATGTGATGGATAGTAGTACTCATGTGCAGGTAATCCCTGACATAATTTACAGGATCATACTGCGGCCTTAGAACATCATATGTCTCTAATGAAAACCTCTTTGAGAATGTTTTCAGAACATTCTTTGCTTCAGACCGGGATGCACAACTATATGCCCCAATGGGCATCGAGAAATTGTAGCATTTCTTCTTAGCATCAGCACAGATCAGATTCACTTGGAGTGCCTGCCTCATCACCTCAACCAACATGATCACGTCATCAGTATATCTGGGCAACTTCAAGGGGAAGTCGTCAAATCCTACAAGACAAATATACGAGAAATCTGCAAATTGAATGAAATAGCACCCAAACTATCTGATAAATGCCATGGATTCATGAGAAAATATCCTTTCTGGGCAACCCTATAGCTCCCTGCACAGTCTCATTGTAAATGCATCATTAACTCTGAGATATTCAGCATAATTATTGTGCAATTGTAAACAGGGAAAGAATTCATAACTTTTAACATCTTCTGGAAATTCTTCTAATCTAGGGAGCCCTGGCCAAATTTGAATTGTGACCAAAATATATATTAGAATAGAAGACATGTAGAACTCATTCTGAAGCTTAGCTCTACTTAGGGCGTTGGAGAGATTCTCTCTTGCCATAAGATCCCAATCAATGAAATGGTGTTGAGAACAGATCATCTGGAATAAGAAGAAATGATGTCCAACAAAATTTAGTGCATCATTCTCACCTCTGATACTGTGGAACAGTACCAAGATATCCATGATTTCTGGCTTCAGGTTTGTGCCATATAATGTTTTAGGCAACTTTCCCTTGAAACTCCTCATCTCTTGAAACCATGACTTCATTATTTCCTTCTTCCACACCGCCTTCTTTGCTCCATAATCGGTAACCTCTTGACTATATGTCATTTCTCAATATTCAACCTACTCCAGAATGAACAGGGAGTTCTAGATGGAGTCCTAGTCAATGGAGAGTAGCACCATGTCACTGCGCAGAAGGATTTGCTTGGTATCTGAATTATATCAAGCTATACACTCCCGAACAAGCTCTGGAGCTTGAACTTCAATGGGAAAGCCAACGGCTTCAACTAACCCACTCTCTTTTAGCTTCTCAGTGACAAGATGCATTTGGTCCACCTTTAATCTATTTTGAAAGTTCTGCATATCGAAGAACTTCAACGAGGTGTCTGTGATTTTGTGCCAATCAGAAGTGATGTCGTTCATCCCATCGAATCCCATAAATCTGGAAGCCATGCTTCGATTAAGTTTGAATTAGGAACATAAGGATATCTCTCATGAATGCAAGAGAAAAAGACAATTATTATCAAGAGCTTCAAATTCAAACAATTTGTCAAACATATGGTAGTTCCTATTTGCAACCTTTCACTGATTTTATAACTTTTGAATTCTTATCATTTAATGACCGACTTCCCATACCACACGAATGAAAAGAATAAAGAATTAATGAAAAAGTCTATTATGAAGTAAAATGACTTTATTTGAATTAATTACTTTATCCCTACGGGCCGTTAAGAAACATCTTTTCACTTTAGTAACCGTAACAGTAAGTTTTTAGTAGTAGTGGAAAATTACTTTTTCGCTTCCCTTTTGGGCAGAGAAATGCAGTTGGGGTGCTCTCTACTCAAAAATCTGTTGAGGGAGAATTTTATCCTATTAAGATGCTAAAATGATATGTGTTGATTTCATCAACTTTCTTTATGCCTTGGATTACTTATGAGATAGATTCTTCTTCAAAGTTCTTCCATTTTAATGATTTGGCAGAAAATGTACTCCGCAGGTTGAAACTTGCCTGTTGGAGTAGTGGAGAAGCCATTTTCCGCTTTTCTGCCAGCAAGCTTGCATTCTATATTTTTGTTCATTCAATCATTTCTCTCGGCCTACAGAGATGCATTTTGAATGCAATAATCTTCTAAACCCAAGTTACCCACTTTCAAACTGTACTGACTACTGAGACATTTTGGAATAGTCATCTGCGGAAAATGCACTCTGTAGAGGATTTTCTGCCTTGCAGAAGCTGAAAACCAATTTTCTTCCATGGAGGCAAGATAAAGTATCAAAGCTATAGATTCCAAAATTACACAAGATAAAAGTTAGAAATCTCCAAATTGTGACCTTTATCAGATTTGGGAGCTTAAACCTACTCGATAAAACACGACTTCAGATACAAATTCCCCTAGCTCACAAAGGAGAAGTCAAATTGGGAAAATCTGATAAAGGCCTCCTAGCCTAAGGGGAAAGCTAGACTTAGACTCCAGAATTGCACAACACTTTTAAGACCACTACTACACATTAAACATCCACTTTTGTTTGAAAGGTATGCAGACCAAAAGTGGGGCAACACCTGGCAAGGCCAATATATCATCACTACATGCTTCGGTTCTGGGGCATATCAGTTATCCACCTCTAAAAGAGAACCTCTGAATGATCCAATCAACATCATTCATCTCAGGCGCTTCTATCCCTGACGACTTCTTGTCTCAGCTATCTGAAAAATCCAAAAACATTGTAAAAAGTCTTGAAAAACTCATTGTCTTGGTGAAAATATGGTAAACAAACACCTTGATGATAGCAAAAAAAAAAAAATTAGAAAAAAAAACAAAAAAAGCAAAAAACAGATCAAGAGAAATAAATTGTCCAATGGTGAAAATGTGGCAATGAGGCACCTTGGACAAGTATGTGTGGTGAAAACCTGGCAATCAAGCGTCACACATAGTGGGTCATATCATTATCTATCAAAATCTCATTCTCCTCCATCTCATTCATTTCACTCCACTTTGGCCTACTCATTTCCTATATTTCCTATATGTTCCATTATCGCTCGCCTCAGTCAACATTGGTCCTCCTATCCTACATCTTGATCTTTTGTACATATCAGTCCTGTATATCCTCATCCGTCCAAGTTGTATATCTTTGTCATCCTATCCCAATCCCTAAGCTTCCTGTACTTTCCATTTGTGCATATCTTGTCTGTGTCAGTCCAGTCTTGAGTTCCATCTCGCTTGTACATATCTCACGTCTTTGGTTGGTCTCCTCGCAGAAAGTGATCTAGTTCCATTCTGAATACTGTTCTTCAGGAAGTTCCTTATGATGAAATCTTGTTTCAATAATTTGATCATCACCACATCTTTGGCCAATCAGATTCATACTTGACATCTCCATGGAAATGGGTCCTTGAGGATGTATCCTTCCTCTTGTTGACCTAAATCCAATCATCTTTCTGGAATGGGTCCTTGAGGATGTATCCTTCTTCTTGTTGACCTAAATCTAGATCATCATCACCACTAGGTTCTTGTAGCGTGTATCCTTCCTCTTGACCTAATCTCAATCCAATCATCATCCCATATCATTGATCTCTCTAGAAAAAGGCATCTTTTTATTGAATTTTTGATCTTGAAATTTTATTTTGGTTCTTGGTTATCATTCCTAATTCTCTCAGTTTTTCTCCTCCTCAAAGTTGCCATGATTCCTTATATCATGGTATGTTGCGAATGGATGCACATGGGATACAAAACTTGATCTTTTTGTTTTCTGCTTGTCAGTCAGTTGGATATGACCCTGGGATGTATGTAATCTATTTGGGTTTGCATGCTGCACTTGGGAAGTGTCATTTTCTTGTGGGCTTTTCCAGCATCATTTCGCCCATGGTTCTTCTTAGGAATCATGTGTGATGCTGGGGCAACCCCCGCGTGTTTTTTGTGTCAGTCCTCTACAACACCGGTGACAAGGCCTCATGTTCCTCGTACCCTTGGCATGGTCTATAGCGTTGCTATATCAAAACAAGTGCTCAACTACATGGCGTTATTCCATCCCGGAATACCCCTTGCTCAAGCTTCAATAAAAAACCCTTCCTACCATCCCATCCCCAACAATTCCATCCCTTTTAGTCCAATCAAATCCCATCTCAAACCTAACCCTTCATCCTTGATGCAAACCTAACTATCCCATCCCTCATTCTTCTATCCCCCCTTCCTTTTTATTCTAACATGTCTCTCCTGGCTGTCTTTTTGAGATGCCGCAAGGGCTTCACCTTTTCTCCCTATCGTCCTCTCGAGGGGGCATCATCCCTAGCCAACTTCTATCCTAATCATCACTCTGGGGAAACTTTATTGCCTATGTCATCATCCCTAGCCAACTTCTATCCTAATCATCACTCTGGGGCAACTTAGTTGCCTATGTCATCATCCCTAGCCAACTTCTATCCTAATCATCACTCTGGGGCAACTTCGTTGCCTACGTCCACTTTTTCGCGTCGTCTATTATTTTAAACATCTTCGAAATAGTGTTATTCTAACACTATGTTGAAGAGAGGAAAAATGTAGACACCTAAATCTAATTACCTTAATCCAATCATATTTAGTGCCTTCTAGGACATATCAGCTAAGCAATTAAGCATTACCTAATTGACCTATGTCATCCTCTAGCCCTAATTAATTCAATTAATTGGCTTGTAGACACCTAAATCTGATTACCTTAATCCAATCATATTTAGTGCCTTCTAGGACATATCAGCTAAGCAATTAAGCATTACCTAATTGACCTATGTCATCCTCTATCCCTAATTAATTCAATTAATTGGCTATAGTCCTGATTAATTATTTAAAAGCAACTGATAGCTTAATAATTAATTAAAACCCTATTCCTCTATTATTGAATGAATATGTTATTTATGTAATTCATTCATTAATATTCCCTCAAACCCCTAACCTAACCTATCCTAAACCCCTGACCTTGAGTTTGAACTCAACCCCACCCTTTCATACATGCTAACCCTTCCTTATCCCCCTAATCACCCTTCTTATCTCCTAACCCCAATCCTAATTCAATCCCCAACCTTGTCACATTCCTAATCCTTGATTAGGAACTCAACCCTCAAAATACAAAGTCAATAATCTCAAGCCAAGCCTATCCATATGCATTTAAGGCTCTTACACCTTCATAAATGCCTCTTACACCCTCTTTATGAACCTTATTTTCTGGAGGCTTCTTGGTCCATTTCCCTAAATGGTCACCTTCCTCCTTACTTTCAACCCAATCCCCTTGTGACAAGTGTCACAATTTGATGCACTTGAAGAAACACAATCCATGTTCTCTCTTCTAGTGGCATCTGGACCTCTCTTCAACTTTGCATATGAGCCCTTGGTTTTCCTACCCATTGCCTATATAAGGAACCCCTTTCCTTCATATTTTCAATCCACTTTTACATGCAAACTTATAATGCATATTTAAATAGTCATCCTAGCCATCTAAGAGTATCTTGAAGCTTTTTAGCATAATATTGTTTGAGCTCACATCTATTCTTAATTAGCATATTTCATTAAGCAAATAGACATAGCTAAATATCAAATAGGATCTTGAGTAGGCTTTTAGGAAGTTTTCACTTCCTATTCCATAAGCTTATTTCAAGTTTTTATTTAAGGTCTAATCTTGTATGTAGTTAATTTTTTAAGTTGTTGAGTGTTTTTAATAGTTGATTATGCTCCTAACATCTTAGATTTCATGGCTTACATTCTGGCATGCCCGGTGGGACCCACTTCATGGGTCGATTACTAATATAATGATTTTTCTTGAGTTTTTGTGAAAATTGTGTGTTTTTAGGTTTAGAAAGAGTCGTAGCTCAAAACAGATGCCACAATTGCATCCAGATCAATGTTTCTAGTCAAATCGACTATAAATTTGACCATGTTGGCCGAAAGTTGAATTTGAGGGAAAAAAAATGTTTGCAAATAGGCCTCGACATGCATCCCGAGGTACTATTGCACAGTCGCATAGTCGTAAGGTAAAAAAAAAAAAAAATTGGTTTTTGGTTATCCTAACCAAATATGTCTTGTGGGTCAAATCATGTTTTATTTGTTAATAGGTCCAGGACAGTCTAGACTCAACCCTCAAGCACCCCAAGGGCTCATCCTTTTGCTTCGAATCATAAGGGTTTGATTCTCATATTTTAACCTTTGAAAAATATGTTTACCCATGCATGTGGGACTAATAGTTAAAACCCCACACCGCGCTACCATCACCGCTTCCATGTCCCTTCCTCCCCATCCACTATTTTCCTCCCAACAGCTCTTTTTCCTCTGCTCCCACCAACTCCCATCCTCCCATCCTCCCACCTCCCTGTCATCCCCCC
>MU226797.1:2389443-2415140 GCA_018584345.1 Thuja plicata | reverse complement strand
CACTACTCCCACAACCTACTCTTCCCCTTTTCTTGCGCTCACCCATCTCCTAACTCCCCACATCCCTACCCGCAGCCTCTCCTCCGCGCGAAACAGTCTTCCTCCTACCTCCCGCCAACACTCCACTCTGCCTCCCTACTCCTTCCACCTCTGCTCCATGCGCCATCCCTCAACTTCCCACCCCCTATGTATCTCACTCCCCTTCTCTTCCATCCCCCCACATGCAGCTCCCTTCCTTGCTCGCGTAGTCCCCTTCGCTCCATCTTTCCTCCCTTTGTGCCATCCGACTAGCATTCCACGTGCATTCACCTCCCACTCAACCTGTTGTTTCCACCTCCCTAGCTACCCCTTCTTCCTCCCTCAATCCCTTCTTGCAGAATCCTTCTCCCACACAACGCCACACGTAGCCTCCTCTACCTTTTCCCAACACACAACTTTATCTACTTTCTCCTGCGCAATCAAATACTCTCCCAAATCGGATTTCCATATCTGATCTCCCACAAACACCCCAGTCAACCTTTCCTCCACACCAACCTACACCAACTGATAGCTACTTCAAGGAGGACAACCCTCTAAATGGGCCCACATCACCAAAGCACCACCTTAGCCACAGTCAACCAGTCAAACAAACCAATCAGCAATGACCACATCAGCAATGACACATCAGTGACTACATCAGCAAAGACACATCAACACCACACAGACAAAGACAAATCACTGACACATCAACATTTTTTTTGCCACAGCGCGATCTTCCACCTCAAATTAGATGATTGTTTGACTGTCATTTTGTAGTGTTACATGCATTTTTCAATGATCACCATGATGTCAAATTTAACTACGCAAAGTGATACCATCATCAAAATTTTAAACCTTGTAACCCATAATGAAGCACTTTCACAGAAACGCGCATAAATTTTGCATACGGGCTCCATTTTTGACGATTCAAAAAGAACCAAAAATCTAATTCAGAGGCCTTTTCAAATCTATATACCAATTTATCAGATTCCTCATCAACAATTAGGTGCACATGTTCCAATTCAACCCTTCTTTTTTGCAAACTAATCTAATCAAATCGAACACAAATCTCAAATGCCTTAAGAAAATTAAACACATAACTCTTGAATGCATTAACAAAATTGACATCTTGTTTCAAAGTTTTTCAAAGTTTTTTAGATTTGGATTCCTAAAAGCTGAACAAGTAACAAAATCAATCTTGAATGACTTAAGCGGCAATTGAACCCTTAATCCAAAAATCAAATCTTGAGTGCCTAAGGATCAAACATTCTATCTTTTAGTTTTTCAAGTCACGTAAGCAATCAAAACACTTCAAACTTTGGGTTTAAAACTGAACACTTAATCACACTCAATCTCAAATGCACAAGCAAATCAAAACTTTGTTTCAGTTTTTAAAAAAAAAACACACATGCAATCAAACACTTTCAAAATTGGGGCTTAAAACTAAACAACTCAAACGAATCAAATCTTGAGTGCTTTAAAGAAATTGAACGAGGAAAAATCACATTTCATCTTGGAGCACTTAAAATCAACCACTTGCAAGTTTACTTTTGCATACAAATCAAACATTGCCTAACTTATCAGATAATCAATCAAGTTTTTGATGTCTTTGGTACGCTTGCGCAAAATCCTTTTTTAGAATGCAACCTCACTTCACCCACTATCCTCTCCCATTGGCTCTCGTGGTCGTTGGTGCAAGAGAAAGGTGATTGTGACCATTCAAACTTTTTTGCAGATCTACTCTTGAGAAAATTTTCAGATCTGCTTAGAGGGGCTTGTCCAGAAGAAGCATGAGTCCTTCTGGAGAACGACCCCAAACCAAAAAATCCTTCAGCCGGTATATAAATAAGGTTCTAACCAAAAGAGCATCTATATCCTTTCAAGCTCGGGCGGGTCATGTTCAATGGTAGTCTAGACTAGGTGAACTCCCCAACATATCAGAATGATTGAACTAGGCTCTTAAGTGAGTCACACTGTACAAACCGATTGCAGGGACACCACAAAATAACTAGCAACTCATAAATCTAGCAACCTACCTGATCCATCCTTGAAAGCTTGATAATCGGCTGGGCAAGGAAGATAGTAACTTCCCTGAGACATTTGCACATTCGTGTCACCCTGAGCGTTGGAGTCGGCTAATACGACATCATGGAGCCATTGCATGCTTGATGGTGGTCGTATTTTTATTAGCTCTTGTGTGTGTTCCTACGTATGCAGACAAAGGTTTTCAAGCTCACTCCATCCTTAAGGTAGAAAGTGCTTGTACATGTTTTTAGTGTTACAATCCTTATGCAAAACAATTCTCAAATATACACAAATCTCAAGGTTTTGAAAGTCCTTTTTTCCAAGGAGATCTACATTTCATGCTTCTTGCAAGGTTGCTTTGCCTCTTGCAAGATTGTTTGCTCACAAATTCCAAAAGTTCATCACTTGTTCCAAAAGCAAAAATAATCTAAGGCACACTTGTCATAGTCACTGCCTACAAAAGTATCAGATTGAACTCATGTCCCATCTCACCAAGCACCAGAAAGTGAAGACTCCTTTGCCTCATATCTACCGAGAATAGAAATCCATAACCAAAAAGGCCAAGCAATATCAACACATCATTGAAATCGTTAAGGAAGAAACCCATAAGCGTGAAGAATACAAGAAGGTCCTTTATAACTGCAAGATTTTTCATTTCCAAAGAAGTTACCATTTGAACATGACCTTCATCACACATGAGAAATATGACTAGTTGCATCATCAGTCACTCTTCCTCTTCTTAGACCACTTAGCTTGCATTTAGGACTTCCCTAGTTGCCATCCCTAGATTCACATCACACATCTAACAACATAATCTGCATTCAATCCTAAACCATCCCTTAGAAATTCTAAACCAATCCTAAACCATCCTAGTTAATCCTAAACCAATTTTAGCAAATCCTAGATCCATCCTAGCAACCCTACATCAACTTTTAGTAAATCCTGATCATCCTAGAAAGTGCATCCTTCACTTGATATCCTAGCCTCTTTGTGAGTTGCTTACCCTTCATCCTAAATCAAGGATCATCATCTTAGGTATCTTTAGAATGACACACTATTCTAAATATAACCCCTATGTCTGTGAAACCTCATCACCTTGAGCAAAAGGTTAGTTCACATCGATCGAGAATCTCGCTAAACCGAAGACCACAAGTCTGTCCTAGGTTTTGGCAATCATATCCACCTTGATCATACATTAGGAAAGAAATCCTTAAATCAGTCTATTTTACCAAGTCATCCATAGTCTTTCAGGAAGAATCCCCATCATCATAAATAGCATCATCCTAGATCGTCATCCTTATTCTTTTTTAGGACAATCCTTGCATTTTATCTTGCATCTTGCATCCATCTCTTTAGGACATTCATTTCATGCCACCCATCACATGAGCTACTAAGAAGAGGAAAGACATGGCCCTTAATTAGTCAGCTAATTCATCTAACCCAACGATAGATCACTCTAACGCGATGGATTCCTTTGATCCATGACAGAACATACCTATCCATCACATTTGGGTAGACACTAATGAGATTCCCACCGCGAGTACTATCAAAACATTCATCAATAATCCAATGCATGTTCACATGGTAAGAGCCATGAGTGGATGCAACAACAATTAGGTACTCATAGATATTCAACAATAAGGAATCCAATTCCCACCTTGGCTTATACCCATGCTTATCACACAACCTATGGGAATTTCAGGAGCAAGTCCTTATACCATCCAAAATGAAGTTGTTGATCCCCTTTAGCAAGCATTGTAGGTAGGATATCTTATCTCACATATGGTACAACCTTCCATCCCACCTTCCATAGTGCACATGAAACCTCCGTCTACCTCATTCGCAATCATGGGAGCCCCACCTCCTAATCCACCATCAACAATGCAAGAAATACATCCCATCGCTATGCAAGCACCTGCGCCTCTTCAAAACATAGTCACTCTGCTTTCCCAAGCAATCCCAACATTTTTCGCACAATTCCCACCACCACCAGTCAACACTCTGCAAACCAACATTCCAACCATTCCCACTCATCCCATTCAAAATGCAGCAACCAGTTCGCAACATCAAAGCACCCAAATCTCCATGCCCATTCCTCCCTTTTCCTCCACACCATACCCACAGGAGAAAGCATACTTCACCATAGGAATGCCACCTACCAATGTCTATAATCAACCCTTATTGCCATAAGGGCCCACTTTCCCCGCTCTACCAACAACACACTTATGATGTATGCCAATAGTTCTTCTGCAAGCACAATCCAGCCCAAATCCCCCACCACCACTTCCTCAAAATAGTCAACCAACACAAGGTGCTTCCTCATCCACTTGGAATAACTACCAATCTACCATACAAGCCTTGGGCATACCTTCACAGTAGCATACCACCAATTCATTTACATCCTATACACAACAATCACAATTCAACCCCTTCGCCTCAACATAAATTCCTATCTTCCCAATCCCGCAGCAACAACCAATCCAACAACAACAACCTCTTCAATAGAAACAACCCCAGCAATCCCAGACACAAAGCACAAACTCCTTTGCTTCTCATGAATAACCATAGTATAACCCTTTCACCGCAGCACCACCTCCTATTCAACCTACCCAGCAAACATGACCATTAGCACAAATTCCCAATCCATCGCACAGGTGCTACAACAAATTGCAAGTCCTTTTGCAAATACACTCTCTATCGCCCTATCTACCCAGCAGTCGCAACGCAGCTATGCCAACTACCTGGCTATGCTATCTTCCACTGAATCACAACCAGTCCCTCCATCATAGCAAACTAGTGTTCCCATCAATCCCAACTAATTCATTCCACCTACTAGGGGCATTCCACCTCAGAACACCTATCTACCATCCTTCGGCAATATGGCACCACCACCCAATGCAAGTGCACAGTTGCCTCAACTCACTTATCCAACACCTTAGTAGATACAGGCCTACTTCCAGCAAATACAACAACAACATCATGCATTTCCACCCCCTCCACCACACTATCCCCCTCAGTTACAGTTCTCATCACCCCAACAACCTATCTATATTGACCAAACATCGCAATACCCTCCGCAAAACCCTCTGTATTCACCAGCTCCCTTTGACCCCTATCTCATGAGTGGGATCAACATGCCACAAAATAAAAATCCTCTACCAACCAATTCAGAATGGGAGGAAATGAAGAATGATCTAAAGGAGCTACGTGTTGGAACTGAAGCAAAGACCTTCAAATTTGAGGAAGTTTGTCCTTACCCATTTGATAGATCTATCAATGCCATACCCTTCCCTAAGCACTTTGAAACACCCAAGTTCAAAAAATATCGGGGGAAGGGAGATCCTATGAGCCACATGAAGAACTCTACATGACATGCTAAGAAGTGGCCTATAGCGATAACTTCCTCATGAGGCTATTACCCAAAAGTTTATGAGGGACCACTCTTGAGTGGTTCTACAAGATCCCTTATGACACAGTCTCGACTTTCGCAAAACTATCAGAGAAGTTTGTGGCCCAATACACACACAATGTTGAGAATGAACTCTCCCTGCAGAATTTATGTAATTCAAAATAGAAGGGAGGAGAGAGCTTGGCAGATTACCTTCAGTGCTGGCAAGGACTTACCACAAGGTTGTCCTATCAACCCCCCGAGCAACATCTCATAAAGATCTTCATTAACAATCTTCATCCCAAGCTTGCCTATCATATGTGCATGAATTGTATACAGACCTATCAGGACATCATAATCAAAGGCATGGATCTTGAAAGAGGTCTTGTAGAATATGGTGCCATAAGGCACTATAAAGAATCACAACCTGATAGAGGTAAAAATGATCGCTCCAAATGTTGGAACAAAACCAAGAATGTCATAAATAATGGAGCCACTAATACTAAGCATGTCCAGATTGTTATGGCAGGTCCTCAAGCATCCACTCTCATATACCACTAGCCAAAGCACTATCAACATAATTCCCCAGCACCGACATACCAACAACCACCACACTATCAACAAAATTCCCCCACGCTGACCTATCAACAACCGCAGTATCAACAAGTTCCACCTCCCCCAGCATACCACCAAGCAACCCAACACCAAGCCACACAACAACAAACCATACATTTACAATAAGCTAACCTACCTAATTATCAGCATAATCCCCAACATTTCTAGAATCAGACTAATGCAATATCAGTCCAGCAGGGATAGAGCAGACCAAGAAGAGATCAAAGTGCACCTAAGCGCATGTTCACCCCTTTGGGTGAACCTATAGATGTTATTTTCCAAAAAATGATAGCAACAAACCTAGTATATATCCTCCACCAACGCAACCTTTTGAGGACTCTTCTTCAAAACTACAATGGTTCAATGCCAATGAATATTGTGTCTACCACCGTGTTAAAGGACACACCATGATCAATTGCATGAAGTTAAAACACTACATCCAATACCTAATTGATCACAAGGATATTGAAGTAGATTCTACAAATAAAAGCTCGCCCAATAGCAATCTGAAGATATATCAAAATGCATTCCCAAACCATGACAATAATATGGGATGTACCAACACACACATTGCTTCAACATCCAACCAGGATAAAGGAAAGCAAAGTGCTCATACCAGTAATATCACCACTGCTCATGTTGAGTATGGTAGCCTCATCGGTTGTATACATCCCAAGTCAAGCCATCTATCAACGTCATTCATGTTAAAGGCGCTGATACTAATTGTGTTGTTACCACACATCGCGGATGGATAACTGTTGCAGGTGCTAGTACTACTTCATCCTTTGGGGCACAATATAAATTATTGGAACAGCTAGGGAATACACCTGCCCAAATATCCATCTTGGATCTCTTGCACACTTCACATGTACATCATGAGATCTTGCATAAAGCTTTGCAAGAGTCACGTGTTCCTAACAACATAGATCCTGGTTAGTTTCAAAACCTTCTGGGTCACTTATCCACATCTTATGCTATATGTTTTAAACCCACTAACATGCCATCTATTGAACCTGAGCATATCCTCCCTCTTCGCATCGTCGTCATGGTCTGAAACTTTGTTGTTAAGCGGGTCATGATATATAATGGTTCAGCCCTGAATCTGTGTACTTTAAAGTTTGTAAAGGAACTAGGATACACTGAGGCTGATATCATGAATGATGTCATCACAATCAAGGCCTACAACAATCTAGAATGAACATTAGAAGGTACAATCTCCTTGCCCATTCAATTGGGCCCGACATTACAAGAGACAATTTTCCATGTGGTCAATCTTGACCTCCCATACAACATCCTCCTTGGACACCCATGGATTCACTCTATGTAGGCCGTCCCTTCCACCTATCATCAGTGTATCAAGTTTCCACACAACAGAGTCGAGATCACTATCCATGCAGATCCTAAGCCCTTCGCATACTGTCATGTGTTGGAAGACTCCCATCCAGATTCAAATCATTGTCCTGGGACTGACATTGGCACATCTATCACCAATTCCTCCACAAACCTTCCAAATCCAAACACCATCCTTGCATCCACTCTATCCACTATTAAGATCAACCACCAAGGCTATGGAGAATACAGTCTAACTGATGCTTTCACTGTTGGAGCCCTTCTAGCTGATCCACATACACATGGGCGTCCATCAAGTTACATTGAGCACAAGCCACCTGAAATAACACAATTGGGTCCTACCACCTTTCTTTCTCATGATATTTTGAATAGCTAGGAAATGATACCTGATATCAATCAATGGCTCTACAAAGATCCCACACCTCATGACAGAGGCCTCCTAAATTGCTTCAAAGATAAATATCCCTCTGCCCACAAATTGGTCACCAAAAAGTGGAACTATTAAGGAGGTGGACTAGGCTATGAAGAACAAGGCATGAGAGCCCCCATTGTGCCCTCCAAACTTCAAAAGCACATTGGTCTGGGCTTTGAACATGATACATCTGTCCTTGGCCATAACATGACTGGGGACACTAAGGGAACTAGTCTAACTTATCACATTCCCTTGGGCAACATACACAAATTCGAAGACATCCCGAAAGAGAAATTTGTGA
This sequence comes from Thuja plicata, assembly GCA_018584345.1. Taxonomy (NCBI): domain Eukaryota; kingdom Viridiplantae; phylum Streptophyta; class Pinopsida; order Cupressales; family Cupressaceae; genus Thuja; species Thuja plicata. The sequence goes on along the minus strand of MU226797.1, from coordinate 2,407,031 downwards.
GAGCCTATGATGACATTGATGATGACATTTTCCTCGGTAACTCCATCCTTTTCCAATTATCTCTCAACTTTATTGACGTTCCACTCCTCCATCCTGAGCTCATTAACTGGGACCAACCAAGCGTCGTCCTGATAGACAAGTTCAAAAGCATGGCCACGCTCCTAAACTTCAGGGGAGCTACAAATCAGGAACTAGATTGGGGGCATATTTCCACACATGTATACACCTTGAACCCAGAAGCATACATTGGGGGAGAGGAGGACTCTAGCCGCAAAATTGAAAAGACAAATAAAAAAGAAAAAAATGTATCTCTTAGTAAAAACCCTTCTGGGGAGCTATCAGATAAGAAAAAAGCAAAAATAAAGGGTGTATCTCCTGGTGAAAACCTTTGTGAGGTGCCGAGAGATGGAGATTATCCTCTCCCTATAATCCATGATTACAGGTCAGAACAATCATCTATTCTCATTGAAGAAACCAAACCTGTTAATCTAGGTATAGAGGAACAACTTTGACTCACTCAGATTGCAGCATCTTTGATAGAAGCAGAGAAAATGGCCTTCACAGCTCTTTTAAGAGAATATTCAGACATTGTTGTATGGTCCTACTCTCACATGCATGGCTTGGATCCAAAACTTGTAGTACATCATTTATCTGTGGATCCTAACATTAAACCTGTTAAACAAAAGCTCCAGAAAATGCTTCGCAAAGTTGCACTAATGGTCAAAATAGAACTTGAAAAGCTCTGAGCAGCTAGACTCATCAGAGCGATAGATTACTCAGACTAGATTTCAAATATGGTCCCAGTCTCTAAGCTGGATAAATCCATCAGAATCTGCACTGACTTCTGAGCTCTCAACAAAGCATGTCCAAAAGATGACTTTCCATTGCCTAATATCGACATGATAGTGGACCTCACTGCCGGACATGAGATGTTGTCTCTCATGGATGAATTTTTAGGATATAATCAGATCCGTATAGCAGAAGAAGATCAACATAAGACAACATTTACAACCCCGTGGGGTATCTTTTATTACAACATGATGTCATTTGGGCTCAAGAACCCTTGAGCAACGTATCAGAGGGCCATGACCGTCATCTTTCATGACATGATCCATAAGATCCTTGAAGATTACGTGGATGATATATTGGCTAAGTCACAAAATAGAATGGATCACCTAAATAATCTAGAGGCAGTGTTTGATCGACTTCAACATTATGGTCTCAAGCTAAATCCAAAGAAATGTGTCTTTGGAGTTACCTCAGGAAAGCTTATTGGCTTCATCGTCTCAAGGCATGGCATCAAGATAGATCCTAAAAAAGTTAAAGCAATCATAGAAATGCCTCCACCAAAGACACACAGATAGCTGCATAGTCTACAAGGAAAACTTCAATCAGTGCGCCGCTTCATATCACAACTTGCAGACAAATGCCAACCTTTCACACATTTTCTAAGGAAAGATCATAGTTTCAAATGGGATCCTATATGCCAAAGAAGCTTCAACAAAATCAAGGAATATATGGAAAATTCACCTATTCTAGTGCTGCCTACACCAGGAAAACCTCTCATATTATATATATCTACAATAATAATAGCACCAGGGGCACTCTTGGCCCAGTTAGATGACAATGGAAAAGAGTGTGCTATCTACTACATCATCCACAATTTGGTGGGTTATGAGTTCAATTATACACCAATGGAAAAAGCATGCCTAACAGTGGTCTTCGCCACTCAAAAGCTTTGTCACTACATGCTTAGTCACATAGTCAAGCTTATATCAAAAGTAGACCCACTCAAGTATTTGTTATCTAAAACAACTTTCATAGGCCGCATGGCTAAATGGGTAATGCTTCTTAGTGAGTTTGACATCAAATATATCGACATAAAATTTGTCAAAGGTCAAGTCATTGCAGACCAGTTAGCAGAGGCACCATTGATTGACACATATCCTTAAGTCATGGAATTTCCTGATGAATATCTATGTATGATCAAAGAACAAACAACCTAGAAGTTATTCTTTGATGGTTCATATACATCTCATGGTTCTCGGGCTGGAATCCTCTTTGTCACTCCACAAGGCGATTATATTCTGAAATCATTCAAACTGGAATTCCCTTACACTAACAATATAGTAGAATATGAAGCATTAGTTGTAGGGCTTTGCATGGCCATTCAATGGAACATAACATATATCCAGGTTTTTGGCAATTCTCAGCTCATCATAAAGAAAGTGTTAGACGAATTCCAAATAGAAGATGATAAGTTGTTACCTTACAAAGAGATGGTAGATAAAATGAAGGAGCATTTTATCAATCTACAAATCACCCAAGTGCCACATTTACAAAACAAAGTTGCTGATGCAGTGGCTACAATCGGATCTCTTCTAGAAATACCACGTGATGCAATGCAATACAAGTTCTTGGTTGAGCAACTTCACGCGCCAGCTTACGAGAGTGATGATGTTCATCAGGTCTGTGTCTTGGTTGGTCCTCAGTCCCCATGGTACCACGACATCCATGCATATCTAAAGAAGGGTATCATATCCCCCCATATAACCAACACCCAACGCCAAAACCTTATTCAAAGAGATTCCCGCTACACCATTGTAGCTGACACCTTATATCGTCATAGTTATCACAATGTTCTCTCTAGGTGTTTAGATGAAGTTGAAGCTACCCAGGCATTGTGAGAAGTGCATGTTGGAATCTGTGGTGCCCACACGAGTGGCATGGTCCTAGCTAAAAAAATTTTTAGAGTCGGGTAATATTGGCCTACTATGGAACATGATGCCTATGAATTTGTAAAAAAATGCTTACCATGTCAACAACATGCAAATTTGATCCATGCACCAGCACAAGAGCTACATCCTATTGTGCCTTCTTGGCCATTCTCATGTTGGGGTTTTGACTTTGTTGGTAAGATATCTCCCCTGTCCTATGAGGGACACAAATTTATCATTACAACAACTAAATACTTTACTAAGTGGGTTGAAGCAATCCCACTTACCCTCATGACATGCATCCAAATATCCAAGTTTATCCTATACCACATTGTTTGCTGCTTTGGCATTCCATCCACCATTTTCACAGATCATAGTTTGCTATTTGAAAATAAGTATATGGTTGATCTGTGCGAGCACCTCCACATCCATCATCGCTTCTCTAGCCAATATTTCCCATAGGGTAACGACCAAACTGAGGCAACCAACAAAACACTTCTAAAAATCCTAAAGAAGGTTGTCAATGATACTGGTCATGACTGGCACCTCCAAATTAATCCTTCCCTTTGGGCCTATCGCACTTCCTTTCGCACTCCCACATGAACCTCTCCATATTCTCTTATCTATGGTGTTGAGGTTTTTTTACCAATTAAGGTCAAACTACCATCCTTATGGGTATCTCTCAAAGACCTAATCACAAATAAAGACTACAGAGTAGCAAGACTCACACAGCTTGATCTCCTTGATGAAAAGCACCAGCAAGCATATGACCACCTGGTCGTATATCAGAATAGATTAAAGCGAAGCTATAATAAGAAGATTCACCCATGCCAGTTCCAGGTAGGGGACTTTGTGCTCAAAGAGAAACAAAAAGTGGGAGCTAATCGGGAAAAGAAGGGTAAGTTTGAAGTTACCTGGCAAGGACCATATATTGTCACTGCATGTTTCGATTGTGGGACATATCAGTTATCCACCCCTGAAGGAGAACCTCTGAATGATCTAATCAACATCATTCATCTTAGGTGCTTCTATGCTTGACGAATTATTATCTCAGTTATCTGAAAAATCCAAAAACATTGGAAAAATTCTTAAAAAACTCATTGTCTTGGTGAAAATCTGGTAAACAGACACCTTGATGATAGCAAAAAAAAATCATAAAAAAGAAAAAAAAGATCAAGAGAAATAAATCGTCCAATGGTGAAAACTTGGCAATCAGGCGCCTTGGACAAGTATGTGTGGTGAAAACCTAGCAATTAGGTGTCACACATAGTGGGGCATATCATTATCTATCAAAATCTCGTTCTCCTCCATCTCATTCATTCCACTCCACTTTGGCCTACTTATTTCCTATATTTCCTAGATGTTCCATTATCGCTCGCCTTAGTTGGCATTGGTCCTCCTATCCTACATCCTGAGCTTTTGTACATATCATTTCTGTATATCCTCGTCCATCCAAGTTGTATATCTTTGTCATCCTATCACAATCCCTGAGCTTCCTGTACTTTCCATTTGTACATATCTTGCCTGTGTCAGTCCAGTCTTGAGTCTGGTCTCGCTTGTACATATCTCACATCTTTGGTTAGTCTCCTCGCAAAAAGTGATCCATTTCCATTCTGAATCCTGTGCTTCAGGAAGTTCCTTATGACAAAATCTTGTTTCAGCAATTTGATCATCACCGCATCTTTGGCCAATCAGATTCATACTTGACATCTCCATGGAAATGGGTCCTTGAGGATGTATCCTTCCTCTCGTTGACCTAAATTCAATCATCTTTCTAAAAATGGGTCCTTGAGGATGTATCCTTCCTCTCATTGACCTAAATCTAGATCATCATCATCACTAGGTTCTTGTAGTATGTATCCTTCCTCTTGACCTAATCTCAATCCAATCATCATCCCATATCATTGATCTCTCTAGCAAAAGGCCTCTTGTTATTGAATTTTTGATCTTGAAATTTGATTTTGGTTCTTGGTTATCATTCCTAATTCTCTCGATTATTCTCCTCCTCAAAGTTACCATGATTGTTTATATCATGGTATGCTGCGAATGGATGCACCTGGGATATGGAACTTGATCTTGTTGTTTTCTTCTTGTGAGTCAGTTGAATATGACCCTTGCATGTATGTAATCCGTTTGGGTTCGCATGTTGCATTTGGGAAGTGTCATTTTCTTGTGGGCTTTTCCAGCTTCATTTCACCCTTGGTTATTCCTAGAAATCATGTGTGATGCTTGGGAAACCCCCGCATGTTTGTTGTGTCAGTCCTCTACAACACCGGTGACAAGGCCTCATGTTCCTAGTAACCTTGGCATGGTCTCTAGCGTTGCTATATCAAAATAAGTGCTCAACTACATGGTGGTATTACATCCCAGAATACCCCTTGCTCAAGCTTCAAGAAAAAAACCCTTCCTACCGTCCCATCCCCAACAAATCCATCCCTTTTAGTCCAATCATATCCCGTCTCAAACGTAACCCTTCATCCTTGATGCAAACCTGACTATTCCATCCCTCATTCTTCTATCCCCCCTTCCTTTTTCTTCTATCATGTCTCTCCTGGCCATCTTTTTGAGATGCCGCCAGGGCTTTGCCTTTTCTCCCTATCATCCTCTCGAGGGGGCATCATCCCTAGCCAAATTCTATCCTAATCATCACTCTGGGGCAACTTCATTGCCTACATCATCATCCCAAGCCAACTTCTATCGTAATCATCACTCTGGGACAACTTCATTGCGTACATCATCATCCCTAGCCAAATTCTATCCTAATCATCACTCTGGGGGAACTTTGTTTCCTACGTCCACTTCTTCACGTCCTCTATTGTTTTAAACATCTTTGAAATAGTGCTACTCTAACACCATGTCGAAGAGGGGCAAAATGTAGACACCTAAATCTGATTACCTTAATCCAATCATATCTAGTGCCTTTTAGGACAATCAACTAAGTAATTAAGCATTACCTAATTGACCTATGTCATCCTCTATCCCTAGTTAATTCAATTAATTGGCTATATTCCTAATTAATTATTTAAAAGCAACCAATAGCTTAATAATTAATTAAAACCCTATTCCTCTATTATTGAAAAAATATGTTATGTAATTCATTCATTAATATTCCCTCAAACCCCTAACCTAACCTATCCTAAACCCCTAACCTTGAGTCTAAAGTCAACCCAACCCTTTCATACATGCTAACCCTTCCTTATCCCCCTAATCACCCTTCTTATCTCCTCACCCTAATCCTAATTCAATCCCTAACCTTGTCACATTCCTAATCCTTGATTAGGAACTCAAACCTCAAAATCTAAAGTCAATAATCTCAAGCCAAGCCTATCCATATGCATTTAAGGCTCTTACACCTAAATAAATTCCTCTTACACCCTCTTTATGAGCCTTATCTTTTGGAGGCTTCTTGGCCCATTTCCCTAAATGGTCACCTTCTTACTTTCAACCCAATCCCCTTGTGACAAATGTCACAATTTGATGCACTTAAGGAAGCACAATCCACGTGCTCTCTTCTAGTGGCATCTAGACCTCTCTTCAAATTTGAATCTAAGCCCTTGGTTTTCCTACCCATTGCCTATATAAGGAACCCCTTTCCTTCATATTTTCAATCCACTTTTACATGCAAACTTATAATGAAAATTTAAATAGTCATCATAGTCATCTAAGAGTATCTTGAAGCTTTTTATCATAATATAGTTTGATCTCACATCTATTATTAATTAGCATCTTTCATTAAGCAAATAGACATAGCTAAATATCAAATAGGATCTTGAGTAGGCTTTTAGGAAGTTTTCACTTCCTATTCCATAAGCTTATTTCAAGTTTTTATTTAAGGTCTAATCTTGTATGTAGTTAGTTTTTTAAGTTGTCGAGTACTTTTAATAGTTGATTATGCTCCTAACATCTTAGATTTCATGGATTACATGGCTATAGTCCTGAATAATTATTTAAAAGCAACCAATAGCTTAATTAATTAAAACCCTATTCCCCTATTATTTAATGAATATGTTATTTATGTAATTCATTCATTAATATTCCCTTAAACCCATAACCTAACCTATCCTAAACCCCTAACCTTGAGTCTAAACTCAACCCAACCCTTTCATACATTCTAACCCTTCCTTATCCCCTTAATCACCCTTCTTATCTCCTAACCCTAATCCTAATTCAATCCCTAACCTTGTCACATTCCTAATCCTTGATTAGGAACTCAACCTTCAAAATCCAGAGTTAATAATCTCAAGCCAAGCCTATCCATATGTATTTAAGGCTCTTACACCTTCATAAATGCTTCTTACACCCTCTTTATGAGCCTTATCTTCTGGAGGCTTCTTGGTCCATTTTCCTGAATGGTCACATTTCTTCTTACTTTCAACCAAATCCCCTTGTGACAAGTGTCACAATTTGATGCACTTGAAGAAGCACAATCCATGTTCTCTCTTCTAGTGGCATCTGGACCTCTCTTCAACTTTGCATCTGAGCCCTTGGTTTTCCTACCCATTGCCTATATAAGGAACCCTTTTCCTTCATATTTTCAATCCACTTTTACATGCAAACTTATAAGGCAGATTTAAATAGTCATCCTAGCCATCTAAGAGTATCTTGAAGCTTTCTAGCATAATATAGTTTGAGCTCACATCTATTCTTAATTAACATCTTTCATTAATCAAATAGACATAGCTAAATATCAAATAGGATCTTGAGTAGGCTTTTAGGAAGTTTTCACTTCCTATTCCATAAGCTTATTTCAAGTTTTTATTTAAGGTCTAATCTTGTATGTAGCTAGTTTTTTAAGTTGTTGAGTGTTTTTAATAGTTGATTATGCTCCTAACATCTTAGATTTCATGGCTTACACCTTTGTATTTACCTTTGCCTCTTTGAAATCTTCTTGCCATTAGTGCTTCAATCTCATCAAGTCCTTGATCTTCATTATCATTGTCACTATCATTTCTAATAGAGTGTCTATGACTTGAGTTACTTATCTTTAAATAAGATTTGAATTCAGATTCTACATATGGTAAGACACTATTGCCAAAGTTATTCATCTCAAAGATAATTAGTCTACCAATCAGACTATCTAGAGTAACCGTATTATTTGCAATTTCTCTCATTTCTTGAATAGAAGAAACTCTAATAGCATATACAGGCAATAAGGTTCTTAAGATTTTATTTACCACTGTCTCTTCTTCAAGTACATCTCCAACTCCTTAGATAGCATTGACTACTGCTTTGATTCTACAGCTATACTGAGTGATATTTTCTCCTTCTTTCATCCTTAGGTCATCAAACCTCCCTCTTAGGCTTTCATCCTTTGCTTTATACATTGGCATCTCCTCCATGTACAAGCTTCAACTTATCCTACATTTTCTTGGTAGAGGTGCAGGTTTTGAAATCTTCAAACTCAACATTGAAGAGTGATGATGCAAGTTCTATCATCATGCAGTTATGCTCATGCTTAACTCTTAATTGCTCAAGAGTGTGAGGTCCTGTAGGCAACACATATTAAGTATTTAAGTATTGAACAATATCATTTCCAATACATGATAGGTGGAGTCTTATTATGCTTTTCCATGATGCAAAGTTGTCTTTATTCAACTTGGGCACATCTCGTCTATTCATCTTGTGATCTTTTGCTTGAGCTTTTAAACTCCTTTTCTAAGGGGGGGTGGGGGGTGAATCAGTGGCCTAAAAAATATTCCAATAATCAACCTAAAAACTTAGTACCACAATATTAATCCTTTAGTTATCTTCATTCCTATAAGATGAATTCCTTCAAATACTATTATCAAATTACTACTGCTTAGAATGCTTTGTTAAACCTCTTACTGTATGTTTACCAAATAATAGTCTGTTAATTTACCGAAAGATATTAAATTATATAGAGTATACCGATCAATCCAGTTAAGCTATGTGTAATAAAAAACACTAAAGTAATGACTCATAAACACATTGACACATGGATTTTTAACATGGAAACCTTTTTAAGGGAAAAACCACTTGGGACCGGTAACCCAAAATTTTCACTCTTCTAAAGCAATCTCAGTGAAGAACCAACCCTATTAAAGGTTACAAACACATTGTTAGGTGTGACCTTGTTAGAGGATTTAAAATTTTAGCTTGTCACTTGATATTGAGCATCTCTATGCTACCTTCCTTGATCAAACACTCACTTGGCCTGTCAATAGGTATCTGGCATCTCATGCTATCTTCATGATCAAACTTTTTGATACTCCTTTGGATGTATCTCAATATAGAAAGGATCTTTAAATCCTACTTGGTTAAGAGACTTTCTGTATCAATGGTTAAACTGAAACATTATGATCTGTTCACATATACAACTTATACTTGCAGATTTTCAAATCTATTGTAATCTCATAAAACTATTCTGATCAATATATCTTGGTTTATACCTTTGCTCCACTTTGATTCTGCTCGGTGATGTTGCGCTCTATTGTTTGGTGTCCACATGAAACTGTATCTCTTTCCTCAGCTTGATTGATCAGGACTGTATGAAGTTGCTCTTCATTAGTTTCTCTTCAGCATCCTCTTTTCATTCATTCACCCACACAATTCATAATGAATTGAGTTGTCTCTTTATAAACATGATATCAGTGTTGCTAGGTTCTTGATTCTCTTGATCTTGGCATGATCCACAATCTTAGCCAATTAGATTTAAATCAAAACTCTTGTTTTATCTCGCAGAGATCTTGCCAACTGGATAAAACAACTTTAAATCCTTTACTTATCTTTGGCTTATCTTGTCGATGAAAACAATGATAACTACCAGTTAAGTCTATATTTATCTCTTCCACCTAGATATTTTGTCATTTTTTAACTCCAGTAATTTTCAGTGTTTCACTCTTTGATAGCTTCGATCAACAATCCAGTTCTCCTCGGGCTTCTCTTTTGGTTTACACTATGTTTGTAGTCATTGGTTATGCTTGTGATTCTGCTTGTTGGTATTTTTGCTTGGGCATCACTGTGACTTGACTGTCGGTGATCTCTATTCGTTTGGTTCTACTGGCTGTCAGTGTTTGAAGTCACATAGTGAATACTTGTCTTTTATGCATTACAGAAAGCATAATATTTATCTCTCTGATTCTCTGAAGTCTTTGACACTTTGATTATAACCAATTAGATTATATCAATTTGACATCAATGAAAATACAATCCATTAACTGATTTAATGTCTTGCATTATACTTCTATGTTTCAATGATCAACTTAACATCTTCAAACATTCAATCAGTTACATGTCATCAGTTCCCTATGTCTGTATCTGTGATTTCCTAGTGTTGATTCCTCATTTTTGAAGGGGGATGATATCATTTAAGCAAGTACTTCATTGGTGATCCTATTTGCTTTTCAGGCAATCCTGCAAGGAAACATGCAAATATCTGTATCTTATTGAAGAAACTACTAAATTAGAAAATAAATAGAGATTAAAACTAAGAAAGCCAGAAGTAGATATCTCTTAATTAGCTAGAAATGAAACTTCATAACACTTTTTGGCCTTTCAGACTTTGAAGACAAGATCGGGGTGCAAAAGGCCAAAAATTAATGGATGAGGTTCTAGAGAAGCAAGTATTCTCAGACTTGTGGAGTGCAAAAAATGTGGGGAAATTCAGGGCGTGAAAGCCCAAAATTTACAGGCTTGGGGATTTGATGAAATGGATCTCAGCCTTTTGGTGTGTGAAGGTTTGAAAAATATTTTAGAGTGCTAAACGCTGAAATATCTGGTAGGGGACGACCTTGTGCTCAGTGTTTTAGATTTTTGGTGTTTTGGTGGTATGTGATTGCATGAAACTCTAAAAGTATGAAAGTGTGATCCCGCACTTAGTGAAATTTTGTTTCTAGTGTGGGGGGTTTGTTTTTGGCCTTTTGGAGGCCGAAAACCTGCAACTTGGCCGCGACAAAAAAACTAACCCTAAAAAACCAAAATGCGAAAGGAAACAAAAGAAGCAAAAAAAATAGAGGCCACAACCCGACCAAATGTCCAAGGGCACAAACCCTAGAGACCAAGGAGGGAGAAAAAACAACCAGAAAAAATAGCCAAGCATACAAACAAACAAAAAACTAAAAAAAACTAAACTTAAAACAAAAACATGAAAGGAAGAAGGGATGGGAACATACCAAGAAATCCTACCCGCAAAGGTGTGAGGAAAGGGGGAGATGACAAAAGGTGTTGATCGCAAGGAGGATCTACATGAAATGACGAATGATGAGGGGGTGAGGAAGAAAGCAACGAGCGAATGAAGAGCATGAAAAATGCACAAGGGAAAGAAAAATAAGTGAAAAAAAGTGCCCGGGCTGCTTTTATAGTCTGTGAGGTAGCGTCACCCACTTCGAGGTTTCAGAGGTTGAAACCTCGAAGTGGTGACCTCCTCCCCTTTAGGTGTTTTGGCAACCGAAACAATGAAAGGTCAAGGCTTATCCTTTTTCCTTTTCGGTGTTTCAACATTTCGGAGGTCGGAGGACCTTCTAATGTCTGAAACACCGAAAGTGCAAAAGGTTGAAAAGTAACCTTACTTTCTCAACAAGCCCTTCTATATCAGAGTTCAAGGAACAGGGGGAGGGGCTGACTTAAAACCAAGAAAAGAGGGGGGGGGGCATGGTCAGAGGACCAAAAATTGGGTGTGTATTGTAGACCCACAACAAAACTGCCACAAAATAGCAGAATCTCCAATGTATTTCATGTATCTCACCTTAAAAAGGTGTATCATGAATCCACTAAAGGATAACCTCTGCTAAGAACATAACCAAAAAATGATGCTTGTTGATAAGAAGAGAACAAAATGAAAATAAGAAGCTAGAGAATTCATACAACAAAATAGGGATATCATGAATGCACTGAAATATAGCCTCCACCAAGCACAAAAATACCAAAAGATATATGTCGATAAGAAGAGAACAAAACATAAATTTGAAATTGGGGATTTGGTCTTCTTGAGGTTACAAACTTACAAACAATCATCACGTAAAACCAATGGAATAGGAAAAACTTAAGCCCTGATTTATGGGCCATATAAAATATTGAGAAAGATTAGAGAAGTGGCTTATGAATTGGAACTACCACAAAATAGAAAAATCCATAATGTATTTCATGTATCTCACCTTAAAAGGTGTTAAACAACATATCACCTTACGCCCACAGTAAAAACCACTTGATGATGAAGGATTGATCTTCAAACCGGAGACTATACTTGATGTACAAAAAAAGAGACTAAGGGACAAGACTATTGAAGAGTAGCTCATCAAATGGAAAGGAATGGTGGCGAAAGATGCAACATGGGAAGGAGCTGATATATTTAATCATCCACATCTAAGGTTGCTTGAGGTCAAGAAAAAATAAAATACAAGGACTATCATGGGCCACATCAGCTTTCTCCACTGAAGAAACCAACAATCAATGCACAAGGGAGGAAAATTGTCTTAACATAATACTTCAAAATTTTCCTTATTGACCATCGCTAAGTTGTCAAGCCGTCCATTAGCATCATAGCCAATAGAAGACACTTCAGAGGAGTGTCTAAAATAAAATTATTAAGTTACAAATGCCCTTTGGAAGATGGCAATGGAATTTTGACTTGTGTAACTAAGATTATGGATTGTTAATAAAAGATTAGACTGACCAATAATTAAGGGATGCACTTTACTATAAGACATGCCCCTTGTTGTCCAAAATTTTCAACCATTCAATTCCAAAAAATATTTAAAAAAGGTAGTATCCATTCTCCAAAGGCATCAATGAGGAGAAGAGACAAATAAAAGGGAAGGAAACGATGGAGAAATGTAGACCTTCCATCTGGGTGTGAAGATACAATGTGATACATAAAATACAACTAAACTCCATTTGTGATCTTTAGTAAATTAGATATACTGTTCCTAATTATAATATTTTACTGATATATAGACATGCATATGTTTGATTCTGATTTAACACATCTTCCAATACATTCTAAGAATATATTTTTTTTTTTACACACTCTATGAACTTTTGATTGTTGTAACTAGTCACGATAAGGAATTAAGGAGTTTCCATACTTGGGATAATGGTGTCAAGGTCACCTTCTAAGTACACCATGTCATGACTGGTGACTAAGGCAGTCCCATGAGGCCAATGGGAGACAAGGGAGATTCCTTTGGGCTTGGGAAGGGGAGACTATTAGGACACCCCATTGTGAATATTATTCATAACCTCTATCATGGTGAATGAATGCATGGAGATGCCCAATTATTTGAGATAAGGTGAAGTAACAAGATGGAGGGTAATGGAGACAAGACACTACACTAGGTACGCCACCTCATATGGATGACATGGTCCACATGAGGCCAAGGGGAACAAGAGATCCACCCTTGGGTCCAAGGTAGGGAGTCACTATTATAACTCATCAAGTAAACATACCTTAGAAATGCTATGATTAAGACATCTAAAATCCGATATGAGTAACCTATTGGTTTAATTCTACATTTCTAATATATGTTTATTTTAACTCAAGAATATTTTCATGTTTACAAATGATTTCCTAACTTGCTTGCAAGATACAAATCAAAGCAACAAGGTATCTCCAAATCCCCTAGTAGCTTTAATAATTGTAAATTAGGGAAAAATTTGGTCACTCATAATTAGGGGACATGACATATAGAAAGTGAATCTATTTTAAAAAATGATGCAAAATGATGCACATACAACCAGGTACATTGTAATAAGTTGAGCAACATGCATCCTAATTACAAAAATGATGTAGTGTTGACTTAGTCCAGAATATTGGAGGATGAATCGCTAAAATGTGTGAAACACATCATATATCACCCTAAATTTGAAGTAACTCACCCTAAATTATGGGAACTAAAAAATAATTCAACATAAATTGTAACTATCATAAATCATAACTATTGAGTTTGATGTTACGATGGAATTAAAAACAAATAGAGGTGTCCAAAGTGACTCGTGGAGTAGTTATGAGATTGATCCAATTCAAAAATGAACTTACTTGAAAAATTATGGTACACAATAGAGGATGAAGATCTGTATTGTCTATACATTTTGCATTGGATCGCCTCTTCCCATCACTTGAACACTGAGGGAGGTTGAATTTTGAATTTCACTCAAGGGCTTTATCAGGGTTTAAGGAGTCCATCGTTCTCCACTCTTAACGAAGTTATCTTTTATTTTTTTATCGGGTAAAGAAGGAAATTACGATAATCTTGTTGAAGGTTTAAATAACTTAAAATATAAATGGAACACTTATTTTTTCTTGTCACCTAATTGTTATTGGTAATTAATAATGAGACGTGTGACAATATTAAAATGTTCAAGTGACTTTTTTTCATAACTAATTATTATGTAGAGAGGCATATTATAGCCACATAATGAATTGAAGAGTCTTTGTCAATATTTTTTTTTCTAATTTAAATTATATGTTGTTTGTGTTATTTTATTGCTCCTCATCTTAGCTTTGGAGTTTGGAAATAATGCAACAATAGAATCTTCAGAGATAGTGCTCTTCCTCTGGATGTGGTGTTCCAAAATATTTGTAGAGCCATCACTAAGAATGTAAATCTTTTATTAAGGAATCAAAGGATTTCCTCCAGTGTGGACTGCAAGGAATATGACTATAAGATTTCTAAAGAGTGGAAAATAAATTTGGATATTTCTAGGCCTTTGTCCAAACCTAAATCTAGCAGGGATGGCTTGGTCTGGCACTATCCCCCAAGTGGTTAGGTGAAGATCAATTTTGACAGGGCAGCCAAGGGTAATCCCAGGTTGGCTGGGTGTGGGGGAGTGATAAGGAACTCAGATGGCTTGTGTTTAGTAGTGGTGGATATCCCATTGGGTACCCAGTCAAACCACCTAGCTGAGGCCATGGGATCTTTCCAAATTCTGCAAATAGCCAGAAACCTCAATTGCAAGAATGTGTGGATAGAAGGAGATTCTAATAATATCATTAGATGCCTGAAAGGTGAAGACAAGGCATCTTGGTCTATTGATAATATTATTCAATCCTCAAAATAAATAATTAAAAACTTTTGGAAATTCCTATATAGCTCATGATTATAGAGAAATAAATGGGGTTGTCGACCAACTTCCTAATATAGGGGTTAGAGTCAATAAAATTATTGTTAGAGTAATCATCTTTTATGCTTATTAATTAAAGCACATCTGTTTATTTAATTAAGTTGTTTTATTACTCTTATTTCTTAAGTTGTCTATTAGGTGCATTATAATTAATATTTATATTAATTATTAATGCGCAACCTAAATTTTCTTTCCTTTAGGGTTTCGTTCACCTTTTAAGGTCAAACTTGTAATTATTGTTTCATAACTTAGAATACATTTTTACTCTCACATTTTGGAGTACTTTATGAGTTTTGATTTTTCCTCCTTTCAGCTTCTCTCCTGTAACATGTTATTTGCATGCAAGTGTTCTTCGGGTTTTGTGGATTTGTATTTCTCAAATCCTACATGGTATTAGAGCTTTACTGCTGCTACCTGTTCTAGTGTTTTTTGAAGAAGTGATTCGAAGGAGAAAACCTTAGCTTTTTTGGGGGGTTTTTGTCGTCAATCCAGGGATAGAGTTTTTGTTGGAGCACTTTAGATAAAACCTGACCTCACAGTTGAGTCCAGAAGGCCCAAAAACCCCTATTGTGATATAAGGCATGACATATTTGGCCTACTGTGCCACTAGAGAAATTTTTTGGCCTCCGGGGCTGTTTGGGCACATTTTTTGAGAAAAAAACATTCAATTTTTTTTTAGTTTTTTTAAAAAAGTTTTTTTTTCAAAAAAACACTTCTTTTATAAAGTTTCAAAAAGATTTTGAAGGTGTGTACCTTTTGGAAAGGACACCTGCTTGTGAAGTAGTGATGTCAGTGGCCACAGGTCACATATGGTGATTAAAATTGATGGTCATGAAACCGTCACACAGTTTGACACTTCTTAAAAAAAGACAGCCTTCAGTGTTTTGGCCATATCTTGAGCATACGGGGTCGAAATTGAAAGTGCCATATACCGTTGGAAAGTTGTTTCCGAGCCGGTTCTCCTTTCGCGGGTTTAGTATGAAAATTTAGCCATTTGAGTACCTATTTTTTAGTGTCAAAGTTGCAGCTTTTGTTTCCCTCCTCACTGCACCAGGTTTTGATCTAAATGCAGTAAGGTCAAATTTCTTAGTTTTTTTTCATTTAAAAGAGTTATCATTTGTTTTTCTACTCACCCTTCAGTTGTTATTTTGGAACGGGGTAATTATGAGTCATGGGCAAAGGGTATACTTACACATTGTAGGTGGCTTAATTTTTTTCCTTATTTGTATGATCTCATACCTAAACCAACCACTTCAAAGGGAAAATTAGCATGGGATATTATTAGAGATAACATAGTAGGACTTATATTGTCTAGTGTTGATCATGACACTGTGTTGGCTATATCGGACATTGATTTTCCTCACCCACTTTGGACACGTCTTTGGGAGATATATGGAGACCCTAATCTATCTCCGTTCTCAGAGGATCCTACTTCAGATTGTCTCTTACCCATTTATTGGAGAGAGAATACACCCTTTGATCATGATACTTTAGAGGAGCTTGAGTATTTAAACACCCTTACATCTTTCGATGGATCAGAGGCTTGTCTCACAGTTCCTACTCTTCAGACTGAGACTTCATCAACATCTCTTGTTGTTCCTGATTTACTGCAACATGGCATCATTCACCTTCCAAACATAGATACTTTGGAATCTTATCTTGTAGACATATCCTTCTTGTTTGTTGAGTCTTATATTGCAGATTTGGAGGATTATTTTGAGGACATTCATCTCCTCTACCTTGACAGTCAGGTTATCATTGTTCACCCACCATTATCAGTGCATTCAGTGGTTGCATTTCAGGATTCTCCACATCAGTTTGGATTTGGCATCATTTGTTTCAATTCAGATAGAGAGATTCTCCAACATTCGATCATGGCATACATCTTGAGTCAGATTGGTTCATCACTCTTCACAGGGTTTCTTCGACATTGTCCTTTGGATCCATTTCTTCCCAAGGGAAGGAATATCATTTGTCACTTCAGTATCTCCTTTTGGATTCTACATCAGGCATCTACCATTGTGACATGAGTTTCTTCATTCTGGGAGAGCTTTGGTGTCTCATCCCTCTCTGATGGGGGGGCTAGTTGTACTTATGGTCTTGAGAGAGTCTCTTGAGCCATTTATTTTTTGCATTTTTCTATCTCTATTTGGAGAGGGTTTTTTCCCACTGGGTTTTCTCCTTTGTCTCTGGTTTACAGAGATTTCCTTGTATTGGGTACCTGATCAGGCCTTGTTGCTGAGACCCATTTCTTACTTTCATAGTTGTGCTAGGTTAGCTTACCCCCTGAGCTTAGCTTAAGGGGGGGTGTTAGAGTAATCATCTTTTATGTTTTTTAATTAAATCACATTGGTTTAATTAATTAAGTTGTTTTATTACTCTTATAATTAATATTTATATTAATTATTAATGCACAACCTAGATTTTTTTTTTTTAAGGTTTTGTTCACCTTTTAAGGTCGAACTTGTAATTATTGTTTCATAATTTAGAATACATTTTGTGTGCATAAATGTTGTCACACTTCTATGAATCATTCCATTCAAGGTTGCTCAAGAATGAGGCCTCAAATATCGATCCATAGCTCTCTAGTCATGGATGTGTAAAAATGTAAAATGAAAGCCCTCAGATTGACCTAGTTGTGTCTATTGCAAATACACCATGAAACAAGAGATTCAAATGCATAAAAATGAAATCTACTCTATATGATAACAATGCATATTAGTCTATGAAAGGAAATGCAAATGCAAGATTAATCTATGGAAATAAACATGATTCTAATCTATATGAATAGCC
>MU226797.1:2338633-2371944 GCA_018584345.1 Thuja plicata | reverse complement strand
TGCATGCATAGCTATTACAAACAGAATGAAACAGACAGAAGAGAGAAGGATCCAGAAAGCTATGGCGGCCGATAGGCCAGAGACTAAAAAAGCATGTTGCAAGAAATGATTTTCTATTAACAACAATGAGATGATTTACAAAACTCCTTATGAAATGAAAGCCGGTCAATCCTTATAAAGGATACCGAAACCCTAAAAGGGAAACTAACTCAGAAAAGGAAACTTTCCTAAGTCTAACTTAAGAACTAAAGAGTAATTACTACAGATTACTCTAACACCTTCTGATGAGCATGCTGAGGAGGAAATAATCCTCATAAGGTAGTTATCCCTTACTCAGCAAAAGAAAAGAGAAAAGGATCATAAAAATAAAAACATGATCAAAAGGATGTTTATAAGTCTAGAATAAGATCTTTAAGAGAGAATTCTTGTAGAGACCAAGAGACTCCAAACACCCACAAAGGTTTTGGTCCTCAGGCCTTTCGAGATAAAGGAAAAAAGAAAGTTGCTGAAAATGAAGTTGAGGAACCAAACACTCATAAAATCCTGACTGAAAAAATGTCTAAGCTAGACATTGATCTTGAAAATATTAAACAGGAAAGAGAAACTATGGCCAAGATGCTGGAGAAAGATGAAGCAGAAGCTGCTACTATAGAGATGAATAAAAAAATTGATTTCTTGCAATCCTCTAAAATTTCCCATGCTGGTACAGAGAGTGCTACAACATCAAGGAACAAGGCTTCTACTTTCAGAGATCATAATAAATTATTTGCTCCTAAAGATACTGAAAAGTTCCAAAGGAGACCACTTCCTGCAGAAAGGTACAAACAATTTTCTTTTATTGGTATTCCAGGTTACCCTAATGCAATACCAGAAGATATGGGAGAAAAACCCCCATAATTTCTAGGAAATAATATTGTAACTTGTGAAGAGCATTTAACAATTTTTTTTGATGTCATAGATGATCTAAACATTAACCATGAGGATGTCCTAATGAAACTCTTTATTCAATCCTTAGTAGAGGATGCTAGGGAATGGTTTAGAAGTCTATCTCATGGTTTTGTAGGGACAATGGATGAATTAATTGATCTATTCAAGGATCAATATGGTGATAAAAATAATGAGGGATTCTTACTCAGTGAATTCAACAATATAAAGAAGAACTCAAATGAAGAAGTAATTGAGTTCAACACAAGATTTCAAAGAGCCATGCACAAGCTATTTCAAAAAATGAAGTTGGATCAAAAGGTATGTCTTGCTACTAATCTCAATGCTTTTGATTCAAAAATAGGTTATGCACTTAGGGATAAGAATCCAAGAACTCTAAAAGAATCCTACAAGACAACTGTAAATATAGAGATGAATAAGAGGATATCAGGAAAATTGGGTAGAAGAGATGATCCACGTTTTAGTAGGAGTAATCAAAAGGAACATGAATACAAAGAATACAAAGTTCCACAAAACAAGATACCATCTTATAAAAATAATTATAACCCACAAAATACGATGCATAATCATACCTATGGTACTCAGTTCAAGGATGGAAAGCCTATTGCTCCACCGAAGAAAGAAAAACCTGAAAATAGGACTCTTGATCCCCTACATAAAAATACTATTCATATGTGTAATAATGACTTTTGGTGTGAGGCCTATGAAGCACCGCATAATCCTGATTTTTGCATTGTTTATTTAGATATAAAAACAAATGAGGAGCAAGAAAATGATGAAAATGAGTTACATGATTATAGTATGACTAATGCTTATTCATGTCATGACATGGATTCTGATAATGAGATGAAAATCATGACATATATGACTCACAATGTAGAATATAGGTTCACCAGCAATAAATCTTGTCTGATAGTGAAGAGGAAGAAAGGGTTGATCACATAAGATGTTATGCCCAAAAATGGTCAGGAACCCTCTATAGTAAGAAAAGCCTCTGATGAAGAAAAGGTTAGAATTACTGCTGATCTAGTAAACAAAGCAAGAAATAACTATCACTTGAGAAACAGAGTAGTGAATGATGTTGGTAGTCATCCAGCTGACATCTTCACCAAAGAAAGTAGAATAGATGCCAAATATGTACCAAAAGGAGATGGACTTGGGGAAAATGTAAATAAACCTAAGGTCAAAATTATAAACAAAGCTAGTGATCCAAAAGATGTACATGAAGAAAAAACTAAAGTGCCAGAAGCAAGTGTTTCCTTTTCCAAAGTTGAAAATAAGAAATCCAAAAGGGAAGAGCCTACTTTGAATATTCAGATAGAGGAAAACAATATTATTATAGAGAAACCAAAATCCTCTGATGTGAAATATACTCCAGTGGATATGGGCCAGTGTTTATCTAAAATGACTGTCAAAGTCCCATTCCTAGAAATGATGAGGATAAAAGAACACAAAGAAAAGGTCCTTTCAGTGTTAAACAATGTATCACCAGTGAAACCTCAACAACCAGAATATGTTGAAAATAAATCTAACAATAAGGGAAAGGAGCCTGAGGGGATGATTTCTAAGATCCCTTAGATTTACCTAAACACAAATACGTTTGCAGGGGTTGTTGATCCTTTTTTTTTTCCTAACATTAGAAATTAATGGTAAAATGGTAAAAAATTGCATGATAGATTCAGGAGCACCTAATAATGTCATGCCTGCAGAAATAATGAGATCCATGGGATTACAAGTAGATACTCCTCATGAGAGGTGTCAAGCAATGGACTCAAGAGAAATCCCTGTTGTTGGTACCACTGAGGCCTTACCTGAAAAGTTAGCCATATGCCTTGATACAATATTGACCATGAGTGTACTGGTGGTTGATATCCCACCACATTATTGCATGTTGTTGTCCAGAAAATGGAGTGCTTCAATGGGAGGAAGTATTCAATGTGATTTATCTTATGCCACTTTCAATATTGCTGGGAAGAATATAAAGGCATCCAAAGAAGGAATAACACCTCATATGATAGAGTTGCACGAAGATACTAATATTAACTATTGTGTTGATATTGATATGGAGAATTTCATAATAAAAAGAAGTGCTCATCAGTGTAAAGATGTTGACCCTTTGGTGAAGGAGTTAACTACACAGAATGATGACTTATGGAAAATGTATTTTTATGGGGCCTATTCTAAAGAAGGATCAGGAGCTGGAGTCTTACTTATCTCTCCATCAGGTACAACATTTAAATATTCTTTCTTGTTATCTTTCTAGTGTACAAACAATACAACAAAATATGAAGCTTTCTTTTTAGGGCTAGACATTGCTGCTAAACATGGTATAAAATGTCTAAAATTTTATAGTGACTCAGAGTTAGTAGTGGCCCAAGTCAGGTGCAAATATGTTGTGAAAAATGATAGACTAAAAATGTATAAGCATGCTATTTGGGACCAAATTGAATTTTTTGATGCCTTCAATATAAATTGGATAGAAAGGTATAAAAACATTATGGCAGATTTCTGAGCTAATGTTGCTTTGAAAACTGATGATTTGACCTTAAATGGGGTATCAATAGTTGAGATTGAGACAAGACCAGTTGTCCTTGACAATATTTACAACTGACAAGTATTGAAGATGACCAAGACATCCTTAGATTTCTTCAAAGCCTAGACCATTATGAAGACCAGCACATAGATTGCAATGCTTTAACTGAGGTTATTGATGGTAAGGATTGTATTTTGGGGGATGAGGTTGTCCAACTAAGTTCTAATCAAATTTCGAAGGGATTTTTAGAACTAGAAGCATTGTTTAGTGACCAGAGTAAACAATCATCAAGAATAAGCAATACGAAAATTGAGGATTTGGAGGAGATAAATTTAGGATCAGAGACCACTCCTCAGATAGTTTATATTGGAAAAGGATTGGATTCCCATGTCAGAACAAATTTGATAAAATTGTTAAGAAAATATAAGCATGTATTTGCATGGTCTTATGAATATTTAAAATCTTATAGGGAAGACCTTTTCTAGCATGAAATCCCATTAAAAACGGATGTAAAACCATTCAGACAAAAATAGAGACCCATTAATCCACTGTTCGCTCCCAAGATGCAACAGGAGTTGAGGAAATTAAAGAATGTAGGGATAATCCATCCTATCAGACATTCGACTTAGGTTTCTAATCTAGTACCAGTGAGAAAAAGAATGGTGACATAAGGTTATGTGTTGATTTCAGAAATTTGAATATTGCATCCTTGAAGGACAATTATTCTTTACCTAATATGGAGGAAATATTACATAAGGTTACTGGTTGTGAGTTATTATCAATGA
Source organism: Thuja plicata (assembly GCA_018584345.1). NCBI lineage: Eukaryota > Viridiplantae > Streptophyta > Pinopsida > Cupressales > Cupressaceae > Thuja > Thuja plicata. The sequence continues at coordinate 2,367,681 of MU226797.1, read as the reverse complement.
TGGATGACTTTTTAGGCTACAACCAGGTACTAGTAAAAGAATCATAAAAGTTTAAGACTGCATTTACTACTCCTTAGGGAGCTTATGTATATGTTAGAATGGCATTTGGACTAATAAATGTAGGAGCAACTTTTTAGAGAGCCAGGGATGTTGCATTCAAAGAGTTCATTGAATTATTCATGGTGATCTACCAAGATGATTTAACTGCATTTTATAAGAAAGCAGGGGATCATTGTGAACATCTAGAAAAAAATTTCAATAAAGCTTTAGAATATGGTGTCTCACTGAATCCTAGAAAATGTCAATTTGCAGTCACAGAGGGAAAGTTACTGGGACATATAGTGTCCAAAGATGGAGTAAGGATTGACCCTGAAAGGATAAAATCTATTCAAAATGTCACCGCTCTAAAGAATATCAAAGGTGTGGAATATTACCTAGGAAAGATCCATTTTGTCAAAAGATTTATTGCAAATTTTGCTGAAATTGTCAAACCAATTATTAAGTTATTGAAGAAAGATGCAAAATTCCAATGGAATGAAGAATCTCAACTAGCTTTTGAAAGAATTAAGAAAATAGTTCATGAAGCACCTATTTTAAAATCTCCTGATTATAGTAAGCCTTTTTTGTTATTCTCATTTGCATCCTTTCATACTATTGCTGTTGTTTTATTTTAGAAAGATGAGGAGGGATTTGAGCATCCTATTGCATTCTTTAGCAAATCTCTTCAAGCTGCAGAGTTAAATTATGAAATGATGGAGAAGCCGACATATGCTTTGCTGAAAGTTGTAAAATGATTCAGACCCTATTTGTTTTATGCCAAAGTACTTTCATATGTACCTCATTCACTAGTAAAAGACATCCTCACTCAATCAGAAGTAACTGGTAAGAGATGTAAATGGATTAATATAATTCAAGAGTTTAACTTAGAAATCCATATTACTAAATTGGTGAGAGGACAAGGACTAGAAAAACTTATGACAAAAGAAAACCTAGACTTGGTACAAGTAAATAATATTGCAATACAAGATTCAACAGTAACACGTATTGAGAGACAACCCTTGTATGTTGATGTCATGTATTATCTTAAGAATGCCAAGTGTCCTAAAGTTATGATAGACAATCAAAAGAGGAATCTTAGACTACAAGCTTAGAAGTACACTTGGTTCAAGTAGATTTATATTGGAAATATATAAATGGTGTACTAGTATTATGTCTAGATCAGAGCCAAGCTGAGAAGATATTAATTCAAATGCATGCTAGAGTATGTGAAGGACACTTTTCTGCTAAAATCACGGCCCATAAAATCTTAAGGGCTAGATATTATTGGCCTAGTTCGTTCAAGGATACTTATGCATTTGTTAGACAATTTGAGCCTTGCCAAAGATTCTCAAATAAGTTGAAGTTCTTAGGTTCCCTGTTATTAAATCTTGTAAGTGCTGAAGCACCTTTTGCAATGTGGGGTATTGATTTTATTGGAGAGTTTTCAGAGAAATCTAGTGGAGGACACAGTTGGATACTTGTTTCCATAGACTATTTTACAAAGTGGATAGAAGAAATTCCCACCAAGAAAGCAACTAGTAAAGTGGTCATTGATTTTTTATTAGAAAACATTCTGACCAGATTTGGTGTCCCTGCAAAGTTAGTGATGGATAATTCTATGTTCTTTAGATCAGATGAAATTAACAAATTCTACAATGAATATGGGATCATGATGTCTTATTCTTCCCCATATCATCCTCAGGCAAATGGCCAGGCAGAATCCAACAAAAAAATCATTTTGAATTTTTTGAAGAGGACCCTTGAAAAGAATAAAAGAGCTTGGCACACAAAATTAAAACTTTCTCTATGGGCTGATAGAATAACAGTAAAGAAAGCAACAGGTAAATCACCTTTTGAACTTGTTTATGGTTTATAGTCTAAAATGCCTATGAACAATTTGTTACCTGTATACAAGTTTATTCAAGAAGAAGAATTAGAAATATCTGGCCCAATGCAATATAGGATTATGCAATTAGTAGAGATTGATGAGGTCAAAAGAGAAGGATAGAAGGAAAACATAAAATTGAAATAGAAAATGAAATATCTTTTTGATAAAAGAGCAAGTAGCAGAAAGTTTATTCTTGGTGATTTAGTACTCCAGTGGAATGTGAGGGTTGAAGATAAAGGGAAAAAGTTTGAATCTTTATCGCTCGGTCCCTTTGTTGTTTGTCAGAACTTTGGAAAAGATTCCTATCTTTTGAAAAACATGGATGGAGAAGAATTTGAGTTACCAGTGTATGGGCAATTTTTGAAACCTTTCTTCAGTTAAGAATTGAAATTTTCATGCACATTAAATTTTGTATCAAATGTATATATGTGTGTTTCTTTCTATTGTGTGTTTCTTTTCTACAGTAGGCTAGTGAGCATAGTCTACATGGTGTGCAACCAGAGATCTGTGATTCTTGCATTAAACTTGCATTTAAGTATCCTCAGATAGAGCCACTGTTGGTTGTATTTCTATTTTTTGAAGCTTGCCATTAAAATTTTGAAGTTCTCAGTCATATCCATGCTTAAAAGTTGAAAATCTTGTCTAATATTGTCAAAATCCCTCTACAAATAGTGATCTTCAAGCCAAAAACCAAGAAAGAATGTAAAACCCTAAGCCTTAGGTTAAATTTTCATGCATATCCAAGAAAAACCCTAGTTCTTCGAAATCCTTTCTATTTTGCTATTCCTTTTTTGGAGAAATCCCAATCACTTAAGTCACGTGATTATTTATATTGTTCACTTAAGTCACGTTATCGTGTTATGATTTGAGAATATTCCTTTTCTTTTCGAGACTTAGCGAATGCCTTTAGTCATGTTATCTCTTTAGGAAAAGAATATTCTTCCAGTCCTTATGAGATTTCAAGCGAGCCGTAGATGAAGATCTTGATCATGTGGCTAGCAGAGAGTCTCTTTGAAAGACCAGAGTTAGAAATTTCCTTTGGCGGCTTTGAGTTTACTCAGTCGTGGTGTCTCGCAAAGAAACTAAGGTCAAGAAGATGGTTAAAACCCTTTAGTCGCGCGATCTCTTTTAAAATCAATGGTTAATTTAAGGATTGAGAGATTAAGCGATTGTCGTTAGATGAAGGATAGATCCTGTGGCCAGCGTGAAGTCATGACAAAAAGTTTTAGATAGATAAAAAGATAAAGAGATATCCCAACTACCGTTTAATTAAAAGAGGATCTAATGGTTGGCGTTTAATCGCTAAGAAAACTATGAGTTAGTAATTTCTTAAAGCAACAGGGAGATTCAATGGGTCATGATGTCACGATAAGGACTATGGTTAAAGAGGAGTTCAGTTAAGTGTAAATCAGTTTGAAATAAGAAGATTGGAGCTGTAAAGAAGAAAAGATCCTATGGATAGCGTGAAGTCACTTTGGAAGGTCAAATAGTCAAAGAAAATTGTAGTGATTCAGTGATGGTGATTCAGATTGGGACACGTGGATAAATATTTCAAAGACTTGAGTTAGTCAGGAAGTCTCAAAGCAAACCTGAGGTTAAGATATTCCTTTCACAACATAGAGACAACTTAAATCGCGAAGTCTTGAAGTAAACTGTAGTTAAGTAAAAAATCCAAGGAGATTACCAGCAAGCTATTAGATTAAAAGTAGATCCACAGTAGTCATGAAGTCTCAGATGAGAAAGAGAAAGTACAAAAAGTAAACGAGATTACACACGGGCCGTCTGGTTGAGCAATGATCATGTGATAGTCACGTAATCTTGAAAGAAACTCAAGGTAAATGAAATCTTAAAGTGACAAGGAGATTACACAGTCACGGTGTCTCTAAAAGGGAACCCAAGGTTCAAGATGAGTTGTTAAATCCTTAGTTGCGAAGTATCGAAGAAGATGAGAGTTAAGTGATTTACTTAGTGATTAAGAGATAATCATTGATCGAAAAGATGATCGTTTGGTGGTCATTAAGTCTCAGTAGATAACTGGAGTTAAGGATAACTCTCTGTGATAATGAGATCACACAGTTGCACGGTCGTTGAAGGAAACCAGAGTAAGATCAAGGTAAGATATGAGGTTTTCTCCACGCCATGTTGTGTAGTTGCCAGCCAATCAGGATGAAGAGATTACGACAATGTGTTTTCAGAGTTGGTGAGTTGTTTTAAAGGAGCCAATAGAGTCAAATCTTGATGTCTTTTCGAATACAATAAGGTTTTTATATGAAACGTAATCATTTGAAATTGATCACCTATTAGTTTGAAATGCTAGGGCTAGAAGCAGGAATTGATTTCACAGCACCTAGAAGTAAAGATAGAAAAGGCTAAATTGTGAATTCATGAATTGTGAAGAGATTGATGCATTAATAAGTGTTATCGTTATTCATTTCATCTTACCAGTTTCCAAGTTTTTAGAGCTTAGAATTTGAATACGTGATTAGCATTTTTAGTAAGAATAGAGTTATCAAGATTTGTAGAGTGAACATAGAAGTTTGCATTTCAGAATCTAGAGTGTCATTATCAGTGTTGAAAGGTTGAGTTATTTGGGGATTTACAATTAAAAAGTGAGGGTTTTGAGTAGATTTGTTTCAACACCAGTAAAAAAGGAAAGCTGATCAGTTAAAATTTACACCAAACATTATGAGTAGAGCAGTAAGTGTTGCCTCTACCAGCGGGATGAACGGGGTGACCTCAAAAGAAAGAGGAACTATTCAAAATAATTCATTCAACTACTCCCAGGCTCCAATCAAGGGAAAGAGGTAAATGATGAATACCTAGGAGATAATTATGCATATATTAGAGATGCTAAAACACCAAACTATTTTGGTTATCACTTGTTCAGTTATTTCCATAAAAATAGTGATGGCCATATGCCCATATCAAACCCCTAGACCAGTGGATTAGCAAGTTAGTTGTCCCTAATGTACTTGTGGGTGTGGATTTGATGCTAGAGTTAGCCAGTAGATATGAAACTATTTCAAAGACCATCAAGAAGGATGGTGACACTATTTTAGTAACCTTGGATTGAGCTTCATTCATGAAAGCTTTTGATATATATAACCCTTGGTCCATAAAGATAAATTTGAAAGCCTTAGATGCTAAATATACCAAAAAGGTTGGTATTGTAGCTAGGTTGATTCAGGCTCATACACCTAAGGGAATCGGGAATCACAATGCACCTATTCCTTGTGATCCTTCACCATATTTTTATAAAGACCTAGCTTTTTATATGAAATACATCTCATATGCCTTATGCAGAGTCTTAGGTGTAGACAGTGGAAGGGAAAGAGTCTCATCAGACATGCTAATGATAATTCTAGAATTGCAGAGTCCTTATGTGAGTACTGATTATGATTACATCCAGTATGTAATCAAAAAGATGCATCAAGGATTTGTTGACATTTAGAGCAAGGTAGGAAGCCCTAAGTTCCTGCATTATTCATTGCTCATGCATCTAATTATGTTCTACAACTTCAACATCATGGACCAGTCAAATTTACAACTTAGAAGATTTTATCATGGACAGAAAAAACCTGTACAACTTTGGTTAAGGGTATGGAATTATACTTCTAGAGAGAATGATTTTTGTGCATTTCAGAATTGGGTAGTATACCCATTATTGAGTAATCTAGGGGTGGATATGACCAGACTTCCAGTGAAGGTGCTACAATTATTGAGACCCTTCCAATTTGTAGACAAGTGGAATGGAGATCAAAACTAGGGTGACTTCTATTGTCACCAAAATTTCACATTGATTAGAGTATATGGCTATTCACAGCCACCACACATCTCTCCTTACAGAGTGCCACCCAGAATAACAATCATGGATTTTTTGTGGCAACTTATGTTAACAGATATGGAGCATTTGGCTTCACATAGAAAAGGGACCTTTACACCAAGGCAGTTCATTGCCTCTGATTTTACAATTGGAAAAAGGTCCTATGACCCTGTAAATGGATGGTTGAGGCACTACAAGATGAATGTTTCCCTGTATAGATATATTGATACAAAGGGCTTTATAGAAAGTGCCAAAAAGATTTTAACACCCACCATTCTGATTACAAAAAGGCATCAGCCCTATGAGGAAGAGGATTTAATCAGAAACATCTTGGAAGAGGATGTAATTTCATAAAGATTAACAAGATATCATGATTTGATGGATTTGGAGCAGCGGCTAAAAAGGAAAGAGATCCCATTTGGTGGATATTTCCCAGGTATGCCCTATTTGCAGAGATTGGAGAAAATGATTGAGTCACATGGAATACTTAGTAGTCAGATTGAAGAACAGATTGAAGATAAGGACAGAGGTCCCAACAAGAAATCATCATCAGAGTATAATAATATTTACTCCATACATAGCCCACCACCACAGGATCAACCACCTCATAATGAGGAAAATATAATGACTTAACAGAAAAATATGAGGTTGAGGTGGATGTAGAGCCTCCACAAAAGAATCAAAGAGTGGAAGAAGGGGAGCCTTTTTTTGCAAAAACACATAAGAAGAAAAAGGATAAAATTGGTGGCCTATTTATGGGGACTAGTTCTTATGACCACCAACTAAGAAAAATGATTAGAGAGGGAAATAAAAAGAGTGAGGAAACTGATGATAATGTTGAGATTCCCCTTATATTATGCCAAGATGAAAGGGAATTACAACAAGCAGAGTTCCTAAAAGATGATGAATTCATCAAGACTAAGGATTTCAAGGACTTCCTTATATGGGCTAAACAAGAGCAAGTTGGAGCACAATTGAAATCATAAGGAGGAGAGGCTATTACAAGTGAAGAATTACAATCCCTCCAAGCATATGACCCAAATTCTAAGAACTTGACTCCTGATGAGGCCAGACAACTAGTGAAACCAAGTGGCATGCTTCTAGTGGAAGGCTGAGACTTTGCTTCAGCCTTCATAATAGATCAAATAAGAAGGCAATCAGATGTTAAGATTTCAATAGAGATAGAAATAGGGGAAATGATCAAAGGGTGTGGTTATGATTCTAAATCTCAAACCCTAGTAATGTGGTCTCTGGCTCCTAAGAATCAAAAGCCATCACTAATCAATATCCAAGAGAAGATGGAGGGAGACTGGATAATATGGTCTATGCCCTAGAGATTTCTTAGGCCCTGACTCATTTTTCTCACCTGAATGAGGCAAAGGAAATACAAATGTCAAATAGATTTTAGAAGTTATTTGATGAATCAAGTCTTATTGCCAAGGATAGAGAATTAGGTCTGATAAAGATCAATGCAATGGAAAAGATAATTGCATATCTAAATTTAAAATTGCAATAAATGCCTGAAGTTGCTCCTGCTTCCCCAAACAAGTTACAGATGTTGAGATCCAGACTAAGGATACATGGTATGCTGCATTAGAAACAAATCAGGTAATTAAAGAGCATAATGAAGTTGTTTTGGGAGCCTTAATACAAATTTTACAGCATAGAGTAGATATTTTAAAAGATAAAGTTGATATAGTATATGGTGCCTATGGCAAATTGCCTAGCCTACAAGTTGAAGTGAACAATTTTGTGTCAATTTTGAACCCCTAATTTGCAACATGGTCAGTTAGGACTGGGTTATTTGATAGGTTAGCATCATTTCAAACACTGAGATAAGATTCGCCAGAGATTGTAACCTAAGTTGGAGATGAGATAAAACAGATTGGGGTAACCTTTTCCATTTTCAAAGGCAAGGCAAATCAAATAGAGGCTAGGTTGAATATGTTTGGACCTAACTACAATAAATTTGTGCCTTAAATTAGGATAGAGGACAATCAACTCAAGCCATTAGGAGTATGGAGCACTGAGTTTGACACTTTACTACCTAATAAAGAGGTATATATTTCTGACAATGGCGAATTAGATATGGAGAGATACAATAAGATTTTAGATGAGGCATTTAAGGCTCAAATAGATTTCAATAAATTTGTAATAGATGTCAAGAGAATTACAGATGCTATGTGGGAGAGGTAGAAGACACAAATTGAAAGCATTCAGAGCTTTAATTGGCCTACAGAGGATGATATCACAACATGGGATGTCCTTACAAAGCCCAAGAAGAAGAATCCTATCACTGTTGACCTCGACATCATTGATGAAGAATAGAAGGAAACCTAGCACCTGATATTTGAGCACAAGGAGGTTAGTCATCTGAAAGATAAGTGTATGTTAGCCTGTAATGGCGGTCACTTAATCTCGCTACAACTATTGGAAGCTATCCAAAACATATTCAGACAAAGGTGCTAGCAAACAAAAGATTACAAATATTTGATTTGGATGTATTCCTATTTTGTCCATGCACTGCTTGGTCTTTTCTCATATTTTATCCTCTTCTAAGTTTTTAGGGTTAGGTCTTAAACCATCCCAAGCTTGTTGCATCCTTAATTTTGAAGGATTCCAAGATGGTTTTAGACTATATATAGAACATTTTATAACTTTTTTTAGAAAGATGGAATATAATTACAAGGTAGACTACTAAATTTTGTCTGAGCCTCTATATATTTTGGTCTATTGGATTTATTTTGAAGTAGTTAGACATTAATAAAATACATTGCAATATCTATTTTATATCTTGTGTTGTCTCTTTTTATTTCTGTTCAAGCTTTTATATGTTTAAACTGCAAGGCATTTAAATATATTAATTACAAGGTGTTTGTGCAGTCATTTGTGAGGTCCTTCAAGGAAGGAGTAATTCTTTCAGGTGATCCCAGAGAGATGAACATTGGTATTAAGATCTGATAACAAAGTTGTAGGAGTGAATGGATAATCTGTAAGGCATTCTATCTAGGTTGTATGTATTTTCATTAATCACCTAATTGTGGATTTGCATTTGAGATTGACTCATTACCCATAGGATCAGGAACTGGTTTATGGTTTGATAAGTAGTTGTTCATCATCCAATATTTAAGATCAATCAATCAATTACACTTCATTCATATAAAAGTATATATTTGCAAGTAATTGTATTACAAGATACAATTCTGTTTGTTGATTCCTTCAAGAGAGAATCACTAGGTTAACCCTCCTAAGTTATAAGAACTAAAAAAGGAAGAAGGATGAGAATCCTTATTACATTACTATTTTCTATTGTTAAGATAATGATTTGGCTTATTAAGCTTTGTATCAGATTAATTACAGTCATTTGCATAGTTTTCTATATATTGATACAGTAAAAGACAACTAGCAATCTAGTAAAAAAAAAATAATCCACTATAATAGATACTACAAGTCAGTAATCATTCAAAGGTAATACCTTCCTGAGTTTTTGGATCTCAAAAAATAAGGAGGAATCCAATCCTCATCAATTAGGCTCTCTTGCAGAGAGTTAAGTTGGAAATACAAAGAGTGAGCTTTCACACTGTTTTAGGTTCTTGCAAGAAAAATCCCTAACAAGAGTATCATCAGAGAGAGAGAGAGAGAGAGAGAGAGAGAGAGAGAGAGAGAGAGAGAGAGAGAGAGAGAGAGGGAGAGGGTGTNAGAGAGAGAGAGAGAGAGAGAGAGAGAGAGAGAGAGAGAGAGAGAGAGAGAGAGAGAGAGGGAGAGGATGTAGGTGTGTGGAGAAAGGTCATAATTGTCATTCAAGTCAGAACCTATAGCTAAGTATCTTGGTTATCAGATCACCAAGAGTTAGGATTAAATTTATTTAATAAAAAAATTACATTTATTATATCATGAAATGAATTTACCTTGAGAATCTCCTTAATCAAATTTAATAGAAAAACCTTATCATTCTCTCCATTTAATATATACACATGAACATACATACATACATATATGTGTGTGTGTATTATACACACGCGTGCAAACACGTGCGCACGCACACACACACGTGTGTGTGTGTGTACACATATCTATAAATGTGTGTGTGTTGTATGCCTATTTTCATATGTGCATATATGCAAATGGTAGAACTACATATGAAAAATTAATAGCATGCCAACATTAGAAACCATTGTTGGTTCTTAACAATGGATGAATAGTTGGGCTTAAGGCCTCAAATTAGTGACTGGATGTCCTAGATGGTAGCTACTAGATCATAATATTAGGACTTCATATATTTTTCAGACCAGGGACATACACTTGAGATGGGGCAACACTATATGTTCTCTAAGAATCCTTAAAGTCGTGCTAATTCTACTTTAATCAAAGAAATCCTATACTAAATACTTCAAATGAAATACATAAGTAACTTTGTTCTAACTTCCTGTGGAAAAACTCAACTTAACTCACGTTGAAACAAAAGTTCTTCAATTAACCAAGCTAAAGTTGATGCTTTGTGTTGGCTGCAGGAATAGTAACAAAGATGAATTTCTACGGTTACAGGAGTAGACCTTCACTGAATGAATAGAAACTAACAAAAATATAACATTACTTAATCAACCAAATTAACCTACAAAAATAAAACAATAAGTTTCCTCACCAAGTGGGGCTCCCTTGATTGAGTACTCCTAAATATCAACCATGAACTCACAAGATAAACATTCTTCAATAGTACTACTTGCTCATATTGATAATTAAAAATGTTCTTTCTCATTAAATAAAATAGAAACTAAAATTGATTACAATGCTCGACCAACCATTTCTAAGGTAAAAGGTGGGAGAATTTATAGAAAAAGAAAAGACTAACTAACTAGTACCTCAATCCCTTGGATTTAGGGAGAGTGCATTTATTGGAAAATAGAAACTTGGAACAACAAGAGTGGGATGGAGCCCACTATGTTCAACCATTAGTTGAACTTAATCTTTTTCCTAAATATACTCTGTGATTGGGCATGAGAATTAATTAGGAAGGTAGATGTTCGCCTAACTGTCTTGAATAAGTCTTTCTTGAAATAGATCAGCTGGATTGAAATTAATAACCTTGCTGGTCGATTCCTTGTTTTCCATCCTTGGATTGCTTCAAAGGATCTGTTGAAACTTATCATTCTTTGACTTACTCAATAGATGCACCCAATAAATTAGTACCACACATACTTGTTCATGCATTAATAATAAAACATAACAATCATTACATCATTTGATATATATATATATTGCACTTATAAGGATAACAACTTTATCACATAGGTCATTATGATAGCAAGATTAATTATTAGTAGTTCATAATAAAAATCTTAGTGAAATACCATAAAACCATATAATCCAAGGGTTTATACAGTCAAATATAGTCTTAACCAAGAATAAAAACATCTAATAAAATAAGCAAAAATGAGGCTCATCACCCCCCAACTTAAGTCCCCGATGTTCCTCCAAAAAGTTCATTCTAGTTCTCCATCCAAGCTATCAGCTTGAAATCATTGACTATGGTATGCATTGTGGTCTTAAAAATTAGATGAACCAAAAAATTAATTGATCACTTTTCACCTTCTCCCATCAATAATTTTCTTTGCTGACATTTTTATAGGTATTCCATTCCCAATGTGGAATTGGCCACGAAAGCAGAGGTGGTTGAAATGTTAAAGGAATCCATTTTACCTTTGGCTACGACCCAATTACATGTATGTGGATGCTCTATAGAAAATTGCATGAAAGTTCTAAATTGAATGAGGCTCTACCTTCTTTAGGTTATCTGGTAATGCATTGTATCTCCAATCCAAGTACCAAAACACTATCTTAATTAGAGGTTCTATGTCTTCAAGTTTTTCATGAACTTGTTCCCTTATTGTGATCACCTTATCTGGCTTATCAGGGATGTAAATCAACTTATTCCAATCAAAGAAGATTCTATTAGGGTCTTCAACCTCATCCATGAGAAGAAGTGGAGCAATTTGTTCAACTTCTTCAAATTCCCTACACTACTCCCCTATGGTGCTTTCATTATGCACACAAGACAATAATTACCTTAATTGAATGTATCCAATAGAAAACAAAGGGTTTCATTTAGCATCAATGGAAAAATATAACTATGTAGGTATAAATCGCATAGCAAAATCTTGTGCTGGGGTGTAGCAGTCTTGTAGGCAATTATAAAGTCACCAGGTGTAATTAGGGATGGAGGGAGACCTAAAAGTATTCTTGATAATTTATAGGAAAGGTATAACTCATTTATCTTTAGTGCATAGACTTGTGGAGGCAGTCTACATTCCATAATTTGAGGTACGAGAGTACCTACATTCTCTATTTTTTTCTTTAATTTCATAATTTCTTCATCCTTCCTCCCGAGTTCTTCCTATAGTTATTCCTTTTCCTTTTGTAATTTTTGTTCCCTCTCTATCATAAATTCCCATATTTTTATTGCAACATAATCCTATGATTAAAATTTTGTTGTAAACATAGGTTTCTTAACTGGATGATCTTGTTGTTGTTTATCCCTATTTATTTATTCTATGACTACTACTTTTTTACAACTCTTGCAAGGTTTTCCAATCCACTAGTAGTTTTTCCTTCCTTTGAGACTTCATGTTCCACCTATTATGTTTGTCCTTTCTCAACCTCATCATCCAGTTTTTGATTGGATGGAAAAGTACAAGAGTGGATAGATGTTTCCTTGGTATTTCCTCTTTGAGTATTCTGAGCATGATCACTTTATGTTGCTTCAGGTTATCGAGAAGGAGTTTGAAATACTACAAGAGGTATACTAGTATGTTGAGATGGTTGTTCTCCTATAGTATCAAATATAGTCTTCTCAGACTCAGTCGAGATAGGGATATGTGTAGTTTTAGTTTCTTTTCTACCCATAGGTTTTTTAGGCTTCCCATGAAACCTATGACTTCTCATTGTATTCACAGAAGACATTTTTGTTCCCTTATCAACTTTTTATGGTTTCTTTCCAAACTTCTTAACCCTTTTTGTAGGTTGATTTGTCTCTGTAGACTTAGGTTTAGAAACTTAAGGACTTGAGATTCAGATATTTAAATTTTGCCCTTCTTTTAAACAAAGTCCTCCTTCTCATATAATTTTCCTTTTGCCCTAGTTGACATAGGGGTTTCTAATGAAGTAGGGATATCAATATTTGTTGTTTATTTATTTGACCCAACTGATGGATTCCCTATTTCAGATGCACTATCACTAGAAGGTGGGTGTAATGGTTTTGAGGATGAAGCCCCTTCGATTGATTTGATAGTGCCCTAAGCTCTATTGACCATTTGTTTTAATGGGTGACTAGAAGGGCCCACATCAACTATCATAACCCTTCTTACTTTTAAGAAATCTCCCCAAATCATACATGATTAGGTCTTTGATGAAGATTTTTCAACCAATATCTGAATTAAACAACGATGGGAAAGGGATTTTGAAGTACTTTTTGCACTTTAACTATCATCAATTTGAGGATATTAAAAAGGAAATTTGGCACATTCATCAACCTGCTACGTCATATGTGACTCAAAATCTTGAAGTGCACTCTTTTCAACTATGATAATCTCCCTTCACATATTAAATATTTAATAATGCATGTAACCATTTGAGGCCAAGGTACATGAAGAGACATTCACTTTGTTCCTTGGTTGCTTACTTCCAAAGGTGGGTCTCTTAACGCGATAAACTCTGCTCGCATTGATCTCACATCTCTATTCTTTAGATAGGGCTCCCTTGTTCTTGGTAACCTTGTCACCTGTACAATCCTTTCTTCTCTAACTATCACTCTCAAACCCTTTATCACAACATGATCTTCCTTAAAAGTCATGGAAAAATCATTAGCTACCCCTAATTAAAATCATGGAAAATAAGAAAATATTTGAGCCATCCAACTCCTCTTAAGAGCGGCTCACAATCTTGGTCTTGTAGGATAATCTCATGACTGATAGGATCATGCATGATTGGGTTTTCTCACATTCTGCTAATTCTCTGTCACTCTTCTTTGAGCTTAATTCTTGAAAAGAAACCTCAAAATTTCCTTATAACTCCTTTGCACCACAAAACTGCTTTTGCATAGATTTCTCCTATTCTACAACCCAAATTATCTATGCACTCTTACTCTTCTTGTTTTTAAAATTTTCAATAGAGAACATCAAAGATTTTATCACAAAAGTTGCAAATTTATAATGATTGCAGACATTTCAAGGGATGATACAAAATAGGATACACATTTATGAAATAGGTTCAACATTAAATTGGCTTGACACTACCAAAATGACAGAATAGGCTCAGGCATATATATATATTCAAAAACAAATCAGATATAGTAATTATAGTAACATCATCACCATATTTATCATAATGTAGCATGATGAGACTACCCCTCCCCCCAACTTAATATTGAACACGTGTCCACATATGTTATGAGCAGGAATGCAAGTGAAACATAGAGATATGCATTTATGAATGTGACAAATTATTGAAGCTTGAATATTAATTAAACAAGAATATTAAGTACCTCATGTGTAATTAGAAGGTGACACATTATACAACATCTTTTCAATCATGCAAATTAAAATTTTAAAGAGGATTTAAGAAACATTCAAGGGAAAAACCATGGTGGGGATGAACCCACGTGATGTACTCTATTAAAAGAACTATATCTTGTTAGGAGTATTACAATGGGAATGCACATGCATTTAGGCACATTTCCTAGAGCTCATTGCTCAAGATACAAAAATGCTTCCTTCTCTAGGAAGGCTTGCTACCTTACAAATACATGGACAATAATCAATAGATCACGAACTAGATAATAGCATCTTCAACATGCTTGGGTCAGTTCCATTGAGGTACAACTTTCTTCTCCACACCAGATCAATATTCACACATCTTTGTCTCTTCACACACTCTTTCCCACAATCCACACATAAATAAAATTACATTTATACATCTCATAAACCTTGAAAGAATAAACAAAATTGGCTAAACTCTCACCACCTAATTACAAAATATAACCATGCATAATATAATAATGAATGCGAACCAATGAAATGTCGGCTAAGACATAACACGGATCAATATCACCATCATCATGTTAGAGTAATTAGGTTATTGCTTAATTAATTAAACCATATTGGTTTATTCAGTTAGTCCCTTATTACTTTTAATGCTTAAGCTAAACTTGAGGGGCCTAGAATAATTAATATATTTATTAATAATTATTGTGCAAACCTAGTTTTCCCTTTTAGGGTTTTGATCATCTTTAGAAGGTTTGATCTCTTTTGTATGTAATTAATTCCTTTTTATATTTTAGAGTTTTTTTTGTCTCTGCATTCTAGAGTATTTTCTCTGTGCACGTGCTTTTTCCCGTTCTTCCTCTTTTCGTGATAGTCTTTTTGCTTGCAAAGGTTCTTGGGCTTCCGTGAAGTTGGTTTCTTAACTTCTACACATCAAACAAGATAAGAATTCAATAATCACACTTCAAACATCCACAACATGCTACAGAACCAAGTCGACAAAGAACATGAAGAACATGAGCTCACCAGGCAAAAATCACAATTTGTGATCACCTCAATCAATGCAAACCAAAAACACAACAAGGTATAAACCTAGAAACATCAACAAGTATCAAGAAATGCCACAGAAACAACCATATTAACTCAAATGTTTGGAATCATTAGCATCATTATACCAAACCTCTTAACACCAATAATAACCTTTGTCAATCAAGAAAAATATCTTGCAGACCTCCAAATCTTGAACCGATCGAGTTGAGGACACAAGTCAATGTTCCAAAAACACTTCACAGATCTACATAAGAGGGAGATACTGCACCTAACGTGGACCCCCCTGTACAACTCACTCAGTCTAGGTAGCTTGAACCCATCTTGAATGTTGATCTAGTGTCACCATTTCCTCATAGATTAGAAGTCATTGCGTCCAAAATAGAATCTATCTTTGATTTCTTAGATGAACTAAAAAATGTGTGCCAAAATACCCCCAAGCTATAAATGATGTGTCAATATATAGCAAAGAAATTAGAGACACTTGTCTCAAAAAATTAGGTAGGAGAAAGAAAGACCCACAAATAGTGCATGGTGTGGAACAACTAGCATAAATTATTCTAGGGAAAGTGATTGTCCCAAAGCAATATGACATGTGTAGCCCTGTTGTTGGGGTTATTATCAATGGAGTTCAAGTAAAGAATGCCCTAATAGACTTGGGAGCAACTATTCATGTCATGACAAAGGATATCATGCAACATCTAAACATAACTAATTTGAGACCCACTCCTACTGTCCTACAACTAGTTGTCAGTTCTATTATCAAACTAGATGGGATAGTGGAAGACCTAGTTGTTACCATGGACTCTTGAGAATATCTAGTAGATTTCATGGTTCTCTCTTCCAAGGCTACTCATGGGGGATATCCTATCATTCTTGGGAGACCATGGTTAGCCACTGAAAATGCTTATATAAGGTGTAGATCAGGAGATATGAATATCTCCCATGGAAATAACTCTAATAAGTGAGTACTATACCCTCTGAATCAACCACATGGAGATCTAGATAAACCCAATTTGTCTTAATCTAGGTGAGGAGAAAGGAGTTAATTATTTGGCTACTTTAATGATGATATATATAATCTCATTCATGGAAATCCAAGAAAATGACCAGGTCTTGTCTCAATTTTTGCAAAATGATTATGAAATTGAAGAGGGAGCAAACATTAATTTGACTTGTTTTCCATGCCCACTAAAAACATTTTTGCCTAGGTCCACTTTGTCATCATACTCTATCACTTCCTTTTATCCCAATTTTTGAACTTGTCCAATTTTAAACATTTAAGTCCTAGTTCATACTTCCATACTTTCAAAAGTCTTAGACTTTCAGACTTTCAAAAGTCCATGAGTTGCCAACGTTAAAGGGTTCTTGAGTTTCAAAAATATCCAACTTCTAGAATTTAAAAATATCCAACTTCCAGACTGTCAAAAGTCCCTAATTTTCTGACGTTAAAGGGTTCTTGAGTTTCAAAAGTCTCTGACTTCCCAACTTTCAAAAGTCCCTGATTTTCTGACATTATTATACAAGCCCAAAAATACATCCAAAAATAGTTACAAATTATTTAAATCTAAAGATGACCCACCTAATATTTTGGTCTTAAGTGCTCCTAGTTTTAATTTTATGGCTATTAGAGCTCATATGATATGTTATTTTGGTCTTTTCTCTATGGAGTGATATGGTTGGTAGAGCCAACTTACGAAGGAAGTACCTCAATTTTGTGAGTTGTTAAAAAATGATTGATAAACCCACGTTTTATTTTAATTATCATAATTTATCATAAACTTTCATGGCCCTAGGATGCTCGATTAACCCACAGTGAATTTGCTCAATACTAGTTGCAGGAGAAATTAATTTTTTCTCACTTTCTCTATTGTTTATGGACAAAAATTTAATTTTTTTTTGGGATATTTTAAATCATTTTGAGAGTAGAAATTTTAGGAGAAAGTGAAAGGGTTATATTTAATTCTTTAAAAGAAGGCAATTACAATAATTGAAAAGGACTTATTCTAAGAGGTATAAATACGTAAGGGAGTTAGTTCTAGGCGCGGGAGAGATTGTCTTTTCTTCTGAGAGCTTGTGCTATAAGGAGGGGGATTTTATGATTTTTGATTGTAAAGGGGAGAGAATATCTTTTCTTCTGAGAGCTTGTGCTAGAGGGAGGGGGAATTTTTATGATTTTCTATTGTAAAGTGGAGAGATTCTCTTTTCTTCTGAGAGCTTGTGCTACAGGGAGGGAGATTTTTTTCTAATTTTCTATTGTAAAGGGGAAATAGAAATGTTTTGCGAAGGGGAATATAATCTTTGTGCAGGATTGAAAGGTATTTGATCTTTCTAGTTTTTGTTTGGGAAATAAAGAGGGTTTATTAAAAATTTGAGTTCATTTATTGTTCTTTATGATTGCCAATTTTCCTATGTTGATTGTAATCTCTTCTTGGATAAATACTTCTGTCACATGGGTTGTGGTTGTGATTATTTCATAAGATTTGAATTTTGAATACTCACATTATGATGTAAAGCCAAATACTCTGGAATAACACTAGAGGGAAAATTGACTCTAGGGTCTCAACAGAGGACTCTGAACACCATATAGGTTTCTATCAATCACTGATTCATCCCAAAAAATCCCCTTGTGCCTCCTAGCATGCAAGGTTCCCAAAAGGAGGTATTTGGTCCTAAGCACCCAAATCCACTATAATGTGAGTGTGACTTCCAAGGTCTTGGAAAAAATCTTAATATGGTTAACATAAGATGTTCAGCCTGTTCATTGTATTTCCCCAATGTATTGGGACATAATTGCTTCACAAATCCACTAAACTCCTTATAGCCTTGTGAACCCGGTTTTCTTTAATTAGTTCCTCTTCTCACCACATACCCTAATAAAATAACTACAGATTTAGATACCCAATAAGAACCTCCTACAGATTCCTCAAGGACATATTTCAAACCTAATTACCAGATGTCTAAACTTGCAGAATTGCAGTGACCTACAAAGTGCTAATTAGGTCCATTTAACAAAGGAACTACCCTTTCCCTTTAACATTTATTAAAAAAAACTTCTAGGAGTTGAGGGATTCCAAAAAACATCCAAATCCAAAATTAGACCTTCTATCTCAACATCCATTAAAAGTTATGAATTTAAAGCATTCAATTTCTAGGTGGCCACATGAGGATGTCCACCTAGGGCATCAACTTTATCACTCCTCCATGCATGGAAACAAAAATGGAAAGGAAAATCCTAAATTAAATTGGAAGAGATTGAATTCCACCAAGGACCGATGAAAAACTATGGTGGAAATTCAAACTACATCCATAACAAAAACAACCTAGCTAACCCTGCTTTAACGAACTAGTCTGCACAAAAACTTGATTTTCTCACAAAATATAGAACTCCAGATGATCAGAGTGTGTAAAAATGAAAGATAAAAAGATTTCTTACATAATTAAATTGGTTTTACTTCAAGATCAATCCATGCATGCACGAGATAAATCTCTGTTATCTGAAAAATGCAGGAAACTGTGATATTTCAAAATTGTCTTCACTGTTACAGTCACTCAAAAAGATTCTCTACCATACTGTCATCACCTCCTTGACTTATTACCTTCAAGGGACCTTTAAATCCTAAGGATCCATCAATTTCACCAAGAAACTCTTCAACTTCCAACCTTTTGCAAAAAGACAAGAAAATTTGTTGAACAACAACTTCTCAAAATAGCAAGAAAAGAAGCTAAAGACAAAAATTAAACTTTTGAAGATTTCAACTCCCATCCAAAGCTTGAATGGTCAAACTAACAAGAAAAATAACTAAAAAAACCCAAAACTAACAAAAAAATGTCCTAAGCTAGCTATGTAACCAAGTTGGATTATAATATTTCCAAACAAGGATATGCTACAACATGGATTAAGACTTATTACACACAAACACAAAATTTCAGAAAGAAAACTAAAGGTTCCATAAGATTTGTTATTTTTCCTTGTCCTTGATTTTGGTGAGTGCCCCTACACCATACTCCCATGATGAAGAAATCTCAAGTCCACTTGAGATGAGTTATTGGAGTGAAGAGCTTTGATTGGAAATATGATGTTCATCAAGCCATATTACCTCTGATTCAGGTTGTCCTTTGTATTTGACTAAGTTGTTGGAAGTCTAATATGGGAAATCCATAACTGAGAGGGGGGGGGGGGATGAATCAGATCTATAAAAATTCTGCCAAATCTAAACAAACTGATTCAACCAAGTATTCATAAACATAAATTGAAATATTGTAAAGATTAACAATTAATCATGAACACATAACACAAAGATTTTGGTAACCCAGAAACCCTTGAAGGTAAAACTAGGGTGGGGATGACACCCACAAATCTTCACTACTGTAGTAATAAAGTATGCCTGTTAGGGCTACAAAGTTTTGATCACTTCTGATGATCTACCCTGTGAGGGGTTTTCCCTGTTAAGAGCTTACAAACTTATACAATCTACCTTGTTAAAGGATTTAAACTTACAATAAAGTAAGCACTCGGTTAAGAGATTTACAAAGGCCTATTAGGACCACTCTGTTAAGAGATTTACATTGATTCACTTGTTAGAATGTATTAGTACTTGATCCATCAGTCTGCACTACAAATGCTGATAATGGATCTCCTCTTTCCAATTCTTAACTGATCTCTCAATCTGATTTATCTTTGTTATGCTCTTCACTACTCTGCTCAGTCACTCTATCTAGTCAATGCTTCAGATATGCAAAACATGCATATACTTCTGATCTCTTCTCTTCACATCCGCATCCAAATGTACATACTTCTGTACACACACACACACTCATACAAATTAGGGTTTGAATCATCCCATATATAGATCATCCAGATAAAGATCAACTATCTAGATCCATCATCCTTTGCCGCTTAGGCCTCCCCAATTTTGATTGGTTACATGGTTTGCATAGGGATCTATGATCATACAAATAACCTGTAATTAATGCATTAAATCTCTGTGCATGATCATTAAATGCTCCATAGAAGTCGACCAAAATGGTTTACCTTGGTGTTTGTGCCATTCCAAACACATACAAAAACTATTTTACTCGGCATAACCAAACATTGGTGCTCAGTCAATACTATCTTTCTCGGCATAACTATATGTTGTCGCCTGACACTAACTCTTCTATGCAACTCAAAAATCATTCTACTCGACATCCATTGAGCACTCGAAAACCTCTGACTTGCTCGGTAGTAACTACTGCTTGGTCTCGACCTTAGTGGGATGGCTTGGTTGTAGTGATGGCTGACCAACTTGCCTTTATTATGACTAAGTGTGGGACACTAATAAACAACAAAACTCAGAGATCAACAATCTCTCCCTTTGTCATTAGTGGCAAAAATACTTTGTTATGACTCTTCAGTCCTTTACAAAAAAAATATAGTACTCAAAAAGAATTTTAGAACTCAGAATTCCCCCTAGGATTCCAACTCCGTCTTACTCCATAAAGACTTACGTACTTACATACATAATTAATTACATTTCCCATGTTGAATCTTATGTCATTTCCCCCTTATTTTTGTCACGCTTGTCACTTTTCTCTATTAGGGTCATTGGGATCAAACCATACTTGTCCAAAAATGGTTTATTGATCTGTAGTATCATTTCTAATGTGTTATCCCAACTTGTCCTTTCATATTCCAAAACTTGAAACTTGATTTCTAGCTCGGAAGCTAGATCAATCAGACTCTCTGCAATGTTTAGAGGTGGATCTTTCTGTGCTAATTGCTTTTCTACTTTCTCCTCTTTCTGCATAACCTCCAAATGAGGTATCAATATTATCTGAATTAAAATCAATTTCACCCTTATTCTACCATCATTAGCCATAAGCTTGGCTAATCTCCCTTGGACATGTGTCAGCCTGCTAAAATGAAAATATATTGAACTTGCATCCATGCTTAGTGACTTTCCTCTTGAATTTAAATCTATTTGTATCTTCTGAATAAGATGTTGATTCTCCTTTGTAAAGAATTCATTATCACATAGTTGTTTGTACAAAGAGAGAAAATTCTTTATAACTTCTTCTAAGTTGTTTACCAGATCAAAAAGTGCAACCTGCTTCTCAGTAAGTTTTGCTGCAAATTTCTCAAGTACCTTGGTCTCAAATTTTCTCTCAGATTGTTGCAGGAGTTTCTCATTAGCATCTATGTCATCTTTGTTCACCTTCTAAATAATATGAACCAATTATTCCAAGATAGGTGCCTTCTCATTTAGGTCTTCAAATTCAAATACATCAACAAAGATTTCTTTTATTTCATTTAGCACCTACTTCTGTTGATTCTCACGTTTCAATTCTTCTTGCTTCCTCTTCCTATCCAGTAAGTCCTCCAAGATTAGCATATGTTCGTAAGATAAGTTATCAATATCCCATTTTGGAATGAATATAACTTCATCAAGTGTAACTTTAGAGCTCTGTCCTTCTTCTTCTTATGTGATTTCTTCTTCATTGCCTCTGGTGAACTACTACTTGGTTTGTGTTCATCTTTCAAAATACTAGTATCACCATTGATTGATACTATCTCCTTCTAAGTATTAAGGATCTGCTTGGTAGATGTATCAGTACTCTTGACTTCAGGAAATACTAGAGGAGTAACACTAGGTAATTCTACCAATGCTTTTATTGCCTCTTCCTCCTTAGTTTCTTGTTTCTCCTTGGTCTCAAGAGTCTTGGTCACCTCTGTGACCTCTTCAAGTGTCTTGGGGATGTCTACTACAGACTTATCTTCTTTTTATTCTTTTCTTTTATCTCCCTTTGTATTATCTTCAAGTTTGGCCTCGGTAGGTGAGTCTGGAATTATGAGTGCTTCATTTCCTTGTTCCTCAACATTCAAACCTTGTGTTTCCTCGTCAACTGTTAAGTCCTCAATTTGTTCTTTCTCAACTTTATCTTTCTTCTCATCTTCAACATCTTTCTTCAACTCATCCTCAACAATGTCAATCATTTCACCTTCAATATCATCATGTGTTTTATCCTCACTATTATCTGTCTCATCAATGTCTTCTTTGTTGTCAAGCTCAACTTGTGTAGATGTGCCTTCATCTTTATTCTTGTCAACTATTAATCCAAAGATGGTCTTCCATGTCCTTTGTGTTTGCTGCACAACATGTTCTACATCATTTTTCAGTATGGAATATGCTCTTAATTTAGGAATGAATCTATTCCTATATTGATCCATAAATTTTTCTTTTTGCTTCTTTGTTAACTCAGGCATAATTTGAGCTAATGCTCCTTCTCTGATTTTCCTTTTTGTCATCATGGCATACTGCCATTTCTCATCAATTTTGTTTTCTATTTCATTAGGGACTAGGTTCCCAATCTCCAAAGGTGTAATCTTATATGATACTAACATGTTCATCATAGCTTCTTCTATCTTAGCCTTATCAAATTTTCTTAATTTCTCAAACTTAATAAACTTAAAACCTGACAAACCTGCTGAGTTCCAGATGTTGTGACATATTTCATCAACATTGGTAGGGTGTTTGTGCTTTGAAACTTTGAACTTGTTGATATCCTCAGTTTCTATTATTTCTTCATTATATTCATCTTTAATCATAATATATTTTCTTCTCAGCTTCCTCTTAGGGTGGCTCGAATCTGATTCAGTTTGAACTTGTTTTCTCTTTCCTGAGCTTACCCCTTCAACATCCTTTACCAACTTCTTCTTTTGTGGCTCAATAGATATAATAACTATTAATGCCTTGGTTCCCAGTCGAGATATGGTAGGAGGAGTAGATTTCTGCAGTGAAATCCTCTTCTTGGCTGGCTCGACAACCATCACTTTCTTGTCCTTTGCCCACTTCCACATCATCACCACTTTCCTCAAAATCACTAGATTGGTCCTCTCCTTAGCCTATTGTATCCTCCTCCTCCTCCTCCTTCTAATTTGAAGTTATCTTTGGTTTAGCTTCATCATAGTTTCCAAATCTCTTGGCCTTTTTATCAATTTCCTCTACAACTAGAGATATGATAGCTACAAATGTTTCATCTATGTTTAATTCATAAGGTAATGGCCTTATCCATGCTACCCTCAGTACTACAGCTTGCACATAGGTGTTATTAGTATAAACTAGAAAGAAAACATCATTATAATGTTTCTTCACTAGGGATACCGAGATTTTGCTCCTTAGTCTCATCATTTTCTTGAACTCCACAAAATAATTACCCATCACAATATATTTATGCTTTTGTTCCACCTCCTATAAATTACAAACCTTCTACCCATCCTATCTCTCAACCTAGTGAGGTTCCTTTAGTTCTACTCCCTAAGGAAGAAAAGGATATGATGTTGATTGATCCCAAACTGATTCAAATCTCCAGTAAGTCTAAATGTAACCATTGTGCCTGTGATCACTATCATAAACATCATTTTAGAACTCCTGATCATGCTTCCCAAATTCTCTCCTCCCCTAAAACACCTAATGATGATTTGATTCGATTTGACCAACCTATGCATAGCCCAAGGGAGGAAGTCAATTTGAAAAATATGACATTGAACAAACCTGATAATTCTATTTGTATCTTGGATTCTATTACAATTAATTTGGATGATGAAGATACTCTAGATGATGATGATTTTGATCCAACTAATGATGATAATCACGCTAATAATTCTGATGACATGTATGAGCTTATTGATGTTAATCATAAATTTTCAACTATGTTTTCACTATAATTATCTCTCAGTCCTAGTGATGAACAAAGTGACCCATCTTTACAGCATGGTCCTTGTTTGGAACTAGCTATTGTTCCATCTATTGTGCTCGATGTTGC
This sequence comes from Thuja plicata, assembly GCA_018584345.1. Classification (NCBI taxonomy): domain Eukaryota; kingdom Viridiplantae; phylum Streptophyta; class Pinopsida; order Cupressales; family Cupressaceae; genus Thuja; species Thuja plicata. The sequence continues at coordinate 2,343,545 of MU226797.1, read as the reverse complement.
TCCTCTTGCATGTTTCCCACCTTCCCTAAACACTATAAACTGAAATGGGGGGGGGGGGGCNTGAAATGGGGGGGGGGGGGACAACAATATGCTTGACTAGATCCTCTTGCATGGTGGATTCTATGTGTTTACTTATTTGTCGTGATGTGCTTCCCCCATGATGTGCTGCTTGTTATATGTTTTGTTTAGAATTCTTTAAATGACCCTTGTCGCTGTTGGCAAGTTAACTCCCAGGGAGTATATGACTTATTTTGTGTTTTCATCATGGCAACAAAGTCATATGGAGTTTTGACAGCAAACTTAGTAGTGAAAATTGACTAAGTATAGAAGACAATACAAAAAAGAGATACACAGATGATCAGTGCACCAGCGCATGTGTGTACGGCCGATTTAGACTAAGTGCCTTTAGACATAAGCTCTATGATATGTTTTTATGCTTACCCTATACATGCATGGTACAAAATGTCAGTACATATAAGTTACAAAAAGAAAAAGTACACTAGCAGTTCAGAATACAGAGTATGGAGCCGACTTCAGGATTTTGATTAGCATGTAATCTTTTGTTATGTAAAGGCTAAGCACCTATTGTAGTAAGTCTGTAACCATGTATTAAACGTTATTGTAAACACGCTCAAGCCAATTTGTTTGGAAGCGTTGTGTATTTTTCTTGGGCCGACTAAGGTCTTGTTTATAGTCACGTCTATTCAGGCATATATATATGTAATGAAAAGATATATTTGAAGTGTCAAAAAAATATGCAGAGAAGAGATATAGAAGAGCAGTATAAAGATGTCAGTATGAGATAGAGCCCTAAAAGAAGATAAGAGCATAAGCGCATAACTAGAACTGATCAAACATTTGTGTCATATACAACAGTTCACTTTTGGATATAGTGCATATCTACTCTCAGGAGGTTGGAGCCTTCTTTCTCATTGAGTAGTGAGCTCTTGGATAGTGAGTCCTCACCCCTAACAGGGTTGTTTGTAAAAGACTCCTAATAAGGTTAGGCCTTTAACCAGGTCATTGTACTTGCATTGTAAAGACTGCTCCTAAGAGGGCAAAGGAACTTTAACAGGTTCATTATACTAGTGCAATATTTGTGGGTACTAATTCCCACCGGGGTTTTCCTCTAATCAAGGTTTCCCCGTAATCATATTATGTGTTATGTGATCTCGTGTTAAGCTTCAAGTGATATATAATTGATTTGTGTTTAAAGTTGCTGAAATAGAATAAATAGTTAAACACTGATTCACCCNCTCCCCCCCCCCCCCCCCCCCTCTCAGTGTTTCCAATAATTGGTATCAGATCTCTGGTCCTCTGAAAGAAAGTTTAACCACTTGAGGAGATCATGGATTCAGCAGAAGCAAAACATCTGAATAAGAATCTTGAAGGAGCCCTTGAAGATCTAGATAGATCTAAGAAAGAAAATGAGGAACTTAAACTAAAAGTTGATGGCTCACAAATGCTTATCAAAAAGTTAAGAAAAGATTTAAAAGATTTCTCTACAAATGATTTGGAGAAAATGGTCAAGAAACTGAATGAAGAAAACTTATCTTTAAAGGATAAGATAGAAGAATTGAATGATCAGTTAACTGATAGCCTAACAACTATTGAAGAAAAGAACAAAGAAAATAAACAGTTAGATGAAGAACTCATGCAAGCCAATATGAAAATCTTGGAACTGGAAAACATCAAGAATAAGATTGAATCTAAATTATTAGGAGCAAAAGACAAGATTGATAAACTTCACACAATTTCTGATTTAATTCAATCATAGCTTTATGCACAAAATCTAAAAGGTGACACCACCGGTATGGGATACAATATAGCTCAAATTGAGATCAATTTATTACAAAAAAGAAAGAAAGCTCAAACAAAATCTACAGAAGAAAAGAAAACTAAGAATCATGAAGAAACTAAAGTAGAACTACCAAAAGATAAGCACAAAGCAGTCAACCGTACTTGCTATGCCTATAAAAAACATGGTCACTTGGCAAGGGATTGTAAGAATGTAAGACCCTTCAATGGTTACTGTTACTCCTATAATAAGTTTGGTCATAGGGCTATTCATTGCAGGACAAATCAAAGAAATCAGTCACAGCTAAACCAAAGAAATTAGACTCTCTACAATCAGAGAAAGCAACCTCAAAGAAACTTGCATAAAATTACATGTCAGATATGTAATTACAATGGACACACACCCATGCAGTGCAACATGATGAATAACAACATTAGACCTCCTATCATTTTTCACTCATGTGGAAAATCTGGACACATATCAAGGTTTTGCAGGTCAAGAACACAAGGACAAGAGAATCCTAAAAGGTCTCTGTTTGAAGAATCAGGAGAAGTTAAGTTTGTGGAAGCTAAAACTAACACAGATAAAATATGGGTTGAAGTAAAGAAGGATAATGAAGAAAAAAAGGTAGTAGATGCATCCTTAGTGGATGCACCCTCTAGTTTTGGATAGTTGACCATCATGGTCTTAGGGGGAGCTATTATAGCTTTGAACCCTTGCATGGCTGGTATACTCACCTCCGAGTATGCGCCTTTGGATTCATGTTAGTGATAACAAAAGAATGCAGTATAGATTCACACATTGTCTATACTTCATTCTGAATAAAGTGTTAAAGTCTCAGTAAAAGCACTCACGCATTGTCTATACTTCATTATGAATAAAGTGTGAATGTCTCAGTAAAAGCACTTACGACATTAAATGCAGAAAAACTTTATATAAATCAGTGGATTGATTGATTATTCTCATTGTTAACATCTGAGATCAAAAATTTGCAAAGCACAGAAGCACAAAGCATCAAAAGCAATCAAAGGTATCGATTTGATCAGTTGGTAAACAAATTGCAAGTTGAAACGAAACCCTAGCAGTCGCGTCATTTCAATTTTTCGTGAAACCCTACTTAATCAAGCTGCAAGTAAGTATGGAAACCCCAGTTGTATTTGACATTGCTGAAAGGAAGAGATTTGTCTTTAAGAAGCATCCATTCAAGTCTACATTAGATGATGTTGAAGGACCATTCTCTAAGACTCCGCTAGGAGTCGTGCATGTGGAAGACATTCGCGCGCACATCTACTGCAAGAAGGAAACATTTGGAGATAACAACATAGCTACACTTATGGGTTCAATGATGAAACCAGACTACTCATTCAAGGATGAATATGTGCATCTCATTAATAACCCTATCTTTGAGTATTCCAATGCGCACGAGTTCTATGATCCAGAATGGGTGAAGATACTACTGAGCATGATACATGATGACCTATATTGGATTGGTGAGGTTCCTATCCACATCACTGCAGACCTAATTCATGAAATGACTGGACTTCCTAAGACTAGACCAGTTCTTCCTACTGGCAAGGATGTTAAGAAGCAGGTTGAACAAGTTTTCTTATCTAGAAGTGATAGGCACGACATGGCTGTCGATCCTATTAAGGAGAATGACATCAAACTACTCACTATGATACTTGGATACAAGTTTCAGCAGGCAAGCAGACTGAATAGCGTGTTCGCAACAACAGTTCTGGCAGCAATAAGGATAGTGAAAGATAACACTCAGTACAATCTCTGTGAACTATTGCGCGCACAGCTGATTCAGAACATCAAGGCTATTAAACATGACAAGAGCAAGATATTCAAGTTTGGCTCTTTGATCATCTACATGTACTTCCACATTGTTGGTAAAGTTACAAATCTTTACCTAGATAGGAGTAAACCTACTATGTCTCAGATATGACTAAAAGCTACATCAGAAAGTACTGCAAAAGATACTATGGACATGGATATCAAAACATTCAGGATCAAGATGCAGAAGAGGTTCAGGATACCTGAGAATATAGTTGAGAAATACAAAGACACCATATGCTTCATGGTGGAAACTGACTGTACTTGCATGGAGGCAGTTGAGCCTAGAAAAAAATGGATTCACCCTCTCGGTTATGAAGTTGAAGAACATGTTTTGGAAGGTTATGCACAAGTCCTCCTATCTACATCCAAGGATCCCAATGAGCCTAGATGGGGTACTTATAGAGAAAAGACAAATAAATTTGATTATGTCTTATACAATGCTGACAAGAAAAGGAAGGCATCAAGGATTACCTCAAATATCTTAAAAGTTCATGGTCTTACACAAGAAGACCTAGACAAAGCTAGGGAAGCTAAGATTGCCAAAGAACTTGAGAAAACTCCCACTGAAGTAAAAATAGAAAAATATGATGATATGCCTAAGAAGAATAAGAAGAAATCAAATGAAGATACATCTGCACCATCAACCACTATTGATCTAGAATCTTCTCCACCTTCTGTACCCAGCAAGTTGACCAGAAGGAAGAAGCAAGTTACTACAAGTCATCCATCCTTAAGAACTACAAGGAGCAAGGCAAAGAAATTTTCCTTGGATTTAAAGTCATTAAAGATTGGTCAATCAATGTTGAAAGAGTTGGCATCAAAAGGCAGGAAGGTTATAGAAAATTTCATGGAGATAGGCAAACTCACCTCTGAACATATCAAAAAGATAGAAGAGGCAGATATCTTGGTTGATAACATAAGACACTCAGTAGAAAAATCATCCCAAGATATAAACATCTACAACAATATCTATCAGGCCAGATAGGCAAGATATAAAGAGCTAAAATGGAGATCAGTAAGATAAGGATCAGGCAGACTCAGTTGAGAAATGCACTTGCACCCTCCTTAGTAGTTCTGGATGAGAACATTAAATAGATTGATGCATCCATTACTACCTATGATCAAGGACCCAACATGGATTTTAAAAAGATGGAAAAGCTCACATATGCCTTATGCGCCCATCTACAAACAATTGATGCACTAAAGGCATTCTGGCAGCAAGAGATGAAGAATCTACAGATAGCCTATCCAGATGTATACATGGAGTAAGTA